>JWJB01002626.1:0-10000 GCA_000812895.1 Rutstroemia sydowiana | reverse complement strand
CTCCAATACGCCCCCGTCGTCGTCCCCAACGCAATATAACAACTCGTATGTTCACCCGCAAACCAGAGTCTTCTTTCTGGGATCCCCTCCCTCAAAACATCAACATGTTCCTCCCCTCTTTCCAATCCAGTTTGAAAATTCGTATAACTGCCTTTACCAGCCCACTCATCATCTAACCAGTTTGTCGCTATACAAGAAATTGGTTTACAGTTTTCGCTTCCTTCGATGAAGTTTGGAAGTTTGGAGTAATAGGGGTGGAAGAAGTTTGTCAAGTAGATTGATTTTTCGGAGGGGGAAAGAGAGGACATGGTGTTGGAGAAGAGATGGGATTGGGAGCCTGCTAGGTAGAGGAGGAGTGTGGGGTGGGCGTTTGAGGGGGTGAAGGATGAGAGGGGGACGACTTCTTGGTGGAGTTTTTCCGGATTAGTATCGGTTGCGTAGTTTGGAGAAAGCCATAAGGAGTATCCGTCGAAGGCTTGATCGGCGAGGGAGAGATTGGCGTCCATCCAGAAGGCGGTGGGAAAAGTGATATATACCTGTATAGAAGACATCATTAGCTAACTACAACACATACGATTTATTCAACCTCTTTAGTCAAGTGTCCTCCAGGCTCTCCTCCTCCTCCAACAAATACAGTAAATCCTCCCTACTACAAACAAATGCAACAACTCACCTTCTCAAGACACCCATACCCCAACTCATCCACCGCCTCACAAAACCTTTCCGGCAACGGTGGTTGAAAAGCCATCATGTTCCTTTTCAACCAACCCAACGGCGTCGTCATAACCACTTCATCAAATTCGAGTTCCTGATCATCCGCCGTAAACAACGTAACTTTCTCATCTCCCGTTTCTATTCGTTTCACTGGAGTTGAGAGATGGATTTTAGCTCCTTCTAAAGCGGGTTTGGCGACGCGCTCGAGTATCTTCGCGTATGTGCCTGCGACGAATATATTTTCTGTCATGATTAGTTTTTGTCAATCAGTTGGTGGAGAGTGATTATTATGTTTCGGGAATATTGATGAATAAACTTACCACCATCAATACATTCCTCCAACCAAAAATATTTCAAACTCTGAGTCGTAACCGAGTTCCCAACAAATGTCGACCAAATATCCGCATATTGAAATAATTTCCGTCTCCTCTCAGCGTCATTAGGATATTTATCAAGAAGCTTTTCTTGAATATAATCAGCTAGACTCTTTCCAGGATCAATATCTGCTTCATTCTTCGCAGAGTAACCAAAAGCTTCATGAATAATATCCCATACTTCATCCATTTGGGCGGATCCATCAGCTAATGGGTTACCGTCTTCATCGAACCAGAGTCCTTTTTCTTGCCATACGTGTAGCTCGGTATTGGTCTCTTTGGCGATATCTAATAAGGGTTGATCATCGGTACCGTGAAGCCAGTTGGCACCCATGTCGACTATGTCACCGGAAGGTAATGTGATTTGATGGACACGGCCACCAATTCGATCGCGGGCTTCTAGGATGGTTACTTCAAAGCCATGTTGAAGTAGGATATCGGCGCAACGGAGACCAGATAGTCCGGCTCCGACGATTCCGATTTTTGGGGGTACTTTTGGGTTTTGTGGACGTAGCTTGTAGGTATTATGTTAGCGTATGAAATATCTACTAAGTGAAAAGGGGAGTAGGAGAGAAAGGAAACAAGTATCCCTGTTACAATAGAACACGCATGGAAAAAAGGTATATGCGCTAACACAATTCACTTTCTTTGATCAAATGTCCTCCTCCCCCACCTACCCAGCTCTTCTTCAGTTAAGTTTTCCTCGCCCCCTCACCTCTTAAGTCTCCCCGCCTCCACCGTCATCACCGGAACCCACCCATCCAGAAGCAATAGAGAAAGAATTGACTAACCTTCCCCATCTCAGCCTTCAAAGACTCCATACTATCAACCACCCTTACCCCCTGCCGACAACGAACTAGATCCTGGTATAACTTCGAGCTCGCTCTATTTGATTGAGTTGTGTAAGACATTGAGTAGGCATCCATGATGAACAAGAATATCAGAAACCGTACTGAAGGAAAGAAGAAAAAAGTGATATAAGGGGGGAGGATGAGTCGGATTCAGCGAAGGAAATAAATGTAACGCAGTAGATGGTATGTTGATCTCGCAGTGAACTTATGACACAGGAAGAAGAGAGAGTGTGTGTGGATGCAGATAGCAATAGCAAGACGGAAGGATGGAAAGTAACGATACTTCGATATAATAAGCTGTGCAATTTGATGATATAGGTATGTATATTCAAGAGATTTTGTATCACAGCACTGACTGAAGAAGTATATATACAACCGCATCCTCCCAACACACATGCTTGTCAGTTGCTAACCAACGCATCCTATACAAAGTACACACCGAGTATACACACCGATTCATGGCCATAGCTTTGAAAACGCCTTGGGAATTTTATTATCTCTTACCAAAGAAAAAAAATAAACACTTAGGAAAAGAAATCCTGTTGGGATATAGAATGGCGTGAAGAAGAAAGAGGTATATGCGCTGATACAAGAAGAAGCGATACGGAAATCTGAAAAATGACGAGGATTCAATTTGGATGATGATAGATGGACCCTGTTGTAATATAGATTTGCGTGGCAGAGGATGTATATGCGCTGATAGAAGGAGAGCGATACAGAAATCTAAAAGACCCCCCCCCCCCGACGAAGGTTCGGGTTGGGATAAATGGATCCCTGTTACGATCCTTGTTACAATAGAATACGCGTGGAAGAGAGGTAGAGGTAGAGGTATATGCGCTAACACACACAAATATACAGTAATTCATCTTCATCAATCAAATATCCTCCACCTCCCCTCCTCCTTCCCCACCCAACCATCGTATATGCGCTGATACAAGAAGAATTCGATACAAAATACGACGAGTACGTATTTAAGCGCCATGGGTAATCCAAACAACCCAGCTTAAAAGATTTCAAAAAAAAAAAAATCATAACAAATCTAAACAATACTCAATCCCAACAAAACCCTCTTCAATAACACTCCGATACATAAATATTATATATCCGAACTTTTCAGATGAATAGTCTGTCATTGGAAGAATTGGTAAAGCAACTTCAGTATATACTTAATACTTGTAGTGATGAAGTTATTGCACCTGTGATCTATCCCCCACTAATGAAGTATGAAGTATGATATTGGACTTCATACAGAATTCTACTGCCTACAAATTCCAATTACCATTACTATACATCGATGCGTACTCCGTAAACGCGCAACAAAATAATGAAAGGAAAGGCGGAACAAACTCGAAAGCACATTCATTTCTTTGCAGATGAATGGATGGATGGATGGATGGATAGATTTCTCACCTTGGATTGTGTAAGATTGCTAGAGGAGCGAGGCAAAATAGGATTCGAGGATTCGATGAAGGAAGGAAGGAAGCAAAATACTAATAGAACTAATAGATATTCATTTACATGCGTACCTTTTTGTAAAAGATTTATGTACGGTAATGAAATAAATAATTATCTCGTTACGGAAGTACTATATTAAAAATTCCTCCTTTATTAAACAGTTGTAGGTAGGCGAATAACCCTAAGGTAGTACTTTCTTTCGGATCTATTGTAGATGGTTGTGTTTACTGGAAAGAAGTAGGTACTGTATTGTATGTACTGGTATTTGGGCTTCATGTGATAGATAGAACCTAGGTACTTGTATCTTGGCTTTACATCACCACATTGCGGAGGCGGAGGAAAGGAGGAGGACATTTAATTGGATATCTCGTGGATTAATAGCTACTGGCCTACTCTACGAGTACTCGTACATATGTACATAGCGGCAAACATAACTTTCAAAAAAATCGCAGCGTACCGCCCTTCATACAGAACACTTCCAGTCTTCCAATCTTCCAGATACACCATCTATACGGAGGTCGCCGTCAGGTTTGATGCGACTTTCTCGATTTATAGGGCCTTATAGCGCATAAAGCCTAGAATGCATTTATAGTATATGTATATATATTATAGGCTTTTGTAGGCCAATTATATAGGCTTATTTGAATTTTAAACAATTTGAGCTTTTGCCATTTTATGATTTGTGCAATCATAATTGCTAAAAATCAACCAATTACAGTGAGTTTAAAGCACTTTATAGTGGCTCGTGCTGCCTAGAATACAGGGTATTTGTCCTGTAGCCCGCTGTAATATGGATTATTCGCATCAAACCTGACGGCGACCTCCGTAAGCGCTATAATAATACAGTATGACCCCACAGTGCAAAACCAACTAATTGGATAATTGAGAGAAATAACTACTGTAAGTACATAGTAGCAACTTTGTATATTATAAATGATTAGGTTTGCTTTCAATAGAATCATATACTTTACAGTAATATATCGAGGGGTATTTTCTATACTGTTTTTGTTCTATTTGGTTCTGTTAATTGGATGGAAGAATCTATCTGTGTCTTGTATACAGATACCCCATCTCAGATGCGCATACATGTTCTGTATTGTATGTGGTTCTGTTCTGTTCTATTCTATCGGTTAGACTGCATAGTACATGTCCATCTCATGATGACGAATGTATTCTATACAGCCAACTCAACTCAACCCAACCCAACCCAATCGCGCATCGCGCATCACCTTTTTAGACATGTATATACCTCAGCTATTCCCTCGCACCATCACCCCCCTCCAAAGCAAACCCCCTCCACCAACCTACGCCACTCCTCCTCACAACCACCCACAAACCTCCCCTACCCTCTCCCGATGCCTAACCAAATTCTCCCTATCCCTTACCATTCCCCCTAACCTCTCATCCCTCCACCCCATCTCCTCATCCAGTAACAAATATGTATACGCAAATAGACTCGCATCAAAAATCGTAGGTTCCTTTTCACCAAAAAACCATTCGTCTTCTCCTAGAAGGATGCTTAGGGCTTGGAATGCTTTTTCTGCTGAGCCGTAGAGAGTTTTGGTATCTATTCCACTACCATCCCGACCAAACCAACCGTCCCCACCACCCGCCCCAGGGCTCGCAAGCTCACCCGCAGCAGCTATCCGTAATTGTCGGGAAATGAGGAATCGAATTATTGGGACGCTGGAAATGGGTTGGATGTAAAGTGGATAGGCGACGGAATTGAAGTTTTGGGGTGTGAGGTAGAGGGTGTGGAGCTGTGTTTTGAGTTGGTGTTAGTTATGCTATACTACGATACAATACAGTATGCGGAAGAAGGGAAGAGAGGGAAGAAGGGGAGATAAGAGAGGAGAGAGGAAAAGAGGGCAGAGTAGAGAAGAAAGTAATATATAACCCACCCAAGCATTTCTAATATCATTATCAATTAAAGTCTGATAAGCTTCATATCTCATACTCTTTGGTATATGAATTTTCTTCCCTTGATCCCTCGCATATTTCGTTAAGCCACTACTTGGAATTGGCAGATTGTTGTTATTATCTTGAGAATTGGATTGTGAAGCCGAAGAAGAGGAACTCTTGGTATTAATTCCAGGTAAAAGGAAAGGTAGGACACCAGTTGGAGAGGCATGATTATTCGAGGATATGATATTATGATTTACTCCTGCGAGTTTAAGGAATGTCTATTATTGGAAGAGAGAATTGGGTATTAGCTTTGATTTTCTTTTCACTTGATCTCGCGATGCATGTTCAGCGGGTATAGATGGAAGATAGATATATAGCAAATATAAACATCAACAGAAAAGCAAAAACAAAAACCAACCTGCCATTTCAAACAACTCGGATTAAAACTTGGTCTTCCCCCCTCAACCTCATCACCCTCTCTACAAAAAACATATAAACTCGGCAACCCTTCATCTTTCCTCTCATTTGATCGCTTTCCCTTTGCGCCAGGAGCTCTTTCCGGTAATTCGTTCGCAGGATATGTATATAGTGGGACTTTATCAAATAACTTCTTAATTGGTTTTGGGATATTAAATAAATCTTTCACGATATTTGTTTGGCGTGTAAAATTGCTTTGGTTATATGTTGTTTGGTTGGTATTTGAAGCTTTCTTCTGTTTTGATCTGGGTTCTTTTGGTGTAGAGAAGGATGAGGATGAGGAGGATTCGGATATTGACCCATTAGGATGAGACATGCTTCCTTTCGATGTGTAATTGAATTGAATTGAATTGAATTTCAGCAGGGGGCGCGTAAATGAAATATAATGCCAAATTAAGAGTGGTGAGAAAGATATTATACCTACTACCAATACAATTCGATATAATATAATAAAATCTCGGTATGTTACCGGTATGGAAAATACAAATACAAATAAAAAAAAATAAAAGAAGCGCTCGGCATAATTTATTTTAACCGTTAGGCGCGCGACGGATTTTCCTTGGACTTGCCTGCATGAAAAGGGCCGAGGAAATAAAGTAAACTTAAGGCATCTTTGCATTTTTCATCCAATATCATTATTTTATGTTCAGGTACAATGCATGATTATCGTATTTTTTTATATGGTAAAGGGTGGTATCATATAATAAATCATATCATATATACATATACATATCAAGTTACTATCGATATATATAATAAATTCAAATAAATATATAAATTAATGATATTTATTTCAAAAATGATGTGAGTATTTCAATATAACATACGCTTCGGAAAGGAAGTACAACACAAATGTATGCTGTAACCCGCCGTACCATAACTAAAAAAACATCGGATGAAAAGGATACCTAATCCAACACAAAATCTTGGACTATCACCAACAACAAGAATTTCCATACTGTATTGTATTATTTATTTACTTAAATATTAATCCTTAAAATTCCGATTCTTTTACGAGTCATTATCATATAATTTTCATATTTACTTTCCGAAGGATTGTCTTTAGCCCCCAAACTTATACTTGCCCCCACTAATCCCCCACTAACATCACTACTAAAAAAAACAACTAGGATATCTAAAGATGGGGCACTGGTGGGGGAAAGTCTTTTTCAAAAATTGCGGAGAAACAAAGCGGCACTGCGGCATTACAATGGTTAAAAAATCTTAATTTAAAGAAATATCTAACGCCTATCTTGGCCTGTGGGGTATATTATTTTTTTTGATCATTCAACCCATTTATATAAGAATTTTATTTAATTATATTTTTCATTTTGCCGCTGTATTTATGGAGATAGAGATCAATTTATAAAACTCGAATGATTTTTATTTATTTATCTATGATTTTCTCTTAAATATTGAAGGGTTCGTTCATTTTTACTTCATTTGTCTTAAATCTCCCCCTGCTCTCTCTTTACTAGGTACCAGTACTTTTAACTTTTTGTTTTTTTTACCGAAAACAATTACCAGTGACGACTCTTTTTCTTTGTTTAAAAAGCTTAACATTTTCAAAGGATTTGAATATATTGATTGAAAAGAGGCAAAACAAACACAAACAACTGACTCTTCTTCTCCTTTTGTTGCTATAATATATCAGCTGTCATTATTTTATATAACCTCATGAGTTGATCATATATATTTATCCAATCCTACCTACATCGTTTTATATCATTTGGGGAAAAAAGAAAGATTCACTTTCTTCACCATCATCCGCCTTACCTTACTTTGCCAAGTTAATATAAGCCTTCCTTCAAATACTACCCTCAAAAGTTATTCTCTCCCCTCTTTTCTTGAGAAAACTTTGTATCTCTTACCAGCCAACAAGTACTACTTTACTTCGTACAAGAGAGTAGAAACTCAAGATACACGACAACACGACCCCTCCCCCTCCCCTACTATAAAAACTTAAAATCCTTCACACAAGTTTTTTTATACGTTATCAAGCAATTCAATCCAATCAATTCTCATCAACTCGAAAAAGGTCACCTTCTTCCTTTAGCTATAAGTTCTTAGCCTTCTCCAGAGAATAAATAGTCCATCGGTTTTGTCTCTCAAAGGTTTTACCACAGCAAGAAAAGAAAAGTCTGAGAGTTGAATCAGTCGTTCCGTTCCAAGGTTTTACCAACAACAACTTGCTCTACTACCAGTAACCAATCTGCAATACATTCTCGAAGTAGATCTTTTTATATCTTTGACGAAGAATAGAAAACGCAGCTAGAAGTCAATTCAGTTCAATAACTTCACCGTGGTTTATATTAGGAACAGGTACACAGGCATTTGTCTCGTGCTCGAAACACCTCCAGGACTGATTAACACAAAATCCTAGCTCAGGATAACCGACCACAACAAGCGGCGGAGAACTACTTTGCGTAGGGAAGAAAAATAACGGACGACGGTATTATCTCTTTCCGTTTCGTCAATTGACTAGTACTTCAAACTATCAATCCATTCATTCACTCATTTCGATACTTCATTCGTTCAATTTACACAATCCATACATTTAAATCATTTCCCAATCAAATCACAAAAACGAAAGATCGAAAACCCCCGCAAAAATGGCTGCACCCCTCACCTCCCCCTCCACACATACAAAAACGCAATCCACCTCCTCTTACTTCAATACCTACCAATCAACAACAACCAATACCTGCAGTGGTCCAACATCCGCACCACAACAAGCAAATGTTCAACCTGCACCACAAAGATCTAGTAGTCAAGATGAAACTTCTCCTTTTTTAAGGGATTTTAATCTTGTTGCTGAAGCAGCAAAACGTGCGCAGATGGCGGTAATTATGAGGGATTTCGAAGGTATTGGTTTGCAATAAATGGGATTGGCAGGTGTGGTTTTGAGGAGGGTGGTGTATAATTGGATTTGAGATTGGAGTGGGAATTATGGAGGGTTGATGGGGGGATTTGATTGATTGGATTCAATTTTTTCTGCGAGAAGCCAAAATGGCAATGGCACAAAACTTCGCGAATCGACTCGAATCTTTTACAAAGGCAGCGAAAAAACTTCAACAACCGACTTGAATTATTTCCACAAATACCCAATCCATCTATCCAACCATACATTCTCATCCCATCTCAATACCAATCTCGATCCTATTCACATCCCCACCCCCACAAAGAACAAAGAGCGATATAAAACCGGCGAGGCAGGCGTTCTAGGACGAATAATGAAAATTCTTTGGAGGCTTTTTTTCCTTTTTTTTTTGATTTTTTGGAAGGCGTGTGGTATAATGAAGGATGAATGAATTTTTGATTTATTTCTCACCTATTTTGGTGGGAGTTTCTTTTGGGATTGGTTTGGGGGAATTACCTCTGCATACATATGAGCTTTTTTGATCTGGAAGATTTGAATCTTATTACCTATTTGGAATGGGAGGGAGGGATAAAGTTGATGATTGTGTGTTGGAGGGGTGAAGAATTGAAAGTTGTGTGTGCGAAAATGTGTTGGGAGGGGGTAGATTATGGTTTTGTTGATTGGTTAGGAGATGAAATGAAGGAGTGGAGAGAGAAGAAGTGGAAAGGAGATGTGGGATATGAAGATGAATGGTTATGTTTGGTTGATTGATGAAGATGATGGTAGAGATAGATAGACAGACAGCTGGAATTGGAATTGAATGCAGATGAATATGGATATCCATTGTTTCTTTATGATTTGATGCTTGATATATTATTGATTGTTGTGGCTGTGGTTATGGTTTTGGTGATGAGGGTAGGGTCGTAGGGGTATAGTTATAATATGACTAGATATTTGATAGATGGATACGAAGTAGTATGCTTTGAGGAACTGATATGTTTTGAAGATGGGAGAGAAATGGAGATGAGAGCTTCTGGTTTGGGGTCTGGGGTTTGATGGAGAGACAATGAGAAGAGTGAAATTCTCGAATTCTTGGATTTTGATTTTGATTTTGCACTTTATTTCATTATAGCTTATTTTTTACTTAGGTACTTTATTATATATGGTGTTTTCTTATTGCAATTTTTATTTTCATATTGTACTCATAGTATATTTTTCGTATAGCATATTGAGTGAAATATACTCTTCACTCTTTTACTCTTTATGTGAATCATTGTGATACAATTACAATCCTCACTTGTTGCACATGGTAACCTCCTCCTAACCTCCTCCTCCCCCACCCAGGGGAGGCGGAGGGGAGGAGG
>JWJB01002582.1:0-12990 GCA_000812895.1 Rutstroemia sydowiana | reverse complement strand
AGCAAGGCTTCTAAGTTATGGCGAGAAGCCCCAAAAATGTTTGAAAAGATTGTTTCCGAGTTATTGAAAAGAGAGGAGGCCAGCACTCGTATAAGTTCCGAACAACCGACCAAAAGACGTAAGACGGAATCCAAGCTACAATCATTATTAAGACTAAAACCGCGATGGGCAAGGTTCTCAACAAGTCTAGATCAATTCGATATTCAATTATCTGCTGGCTCAAAAGGGTTTGCTTTCACATTCGTTGAGGGTAATATTGTCAAAGCCGCTCGCAACGGCGAGTGGGTGCTTCTGGATGAAATCAATTTAGCATCACCAGATACACTTGAAAGTATTGCGGATCTTCTGCATGGTGGTACTGGTTCCCCTTCAATCCTATTATCGGAAACAGGTGAAATTGAAAGGATACATGCTCACCCCGATTTCCGCATATTTGGGGCTATGAATCCCGCCACAGACGTTGGAAAGCGGGATCTCCCTAT
Organism: Rutstroemia sydowiana; assembly: GCA_000812895.1. NCBI lineage: Eukaryota > Fungi > Ascomycota > Leotiomycetes > Helotiales > Rutstroemiaceae > Rutstroemia > Rutstroemia sydowiana. The sequence goes on along the minus strand of JWJB01002582.1, from coordinate 12,508 downwards.
GGGACTAAGGTCGAGATTCACTGAGCTGTATGTGGAAAGCCCAGATAGGAATCTGGATGATCTTTTAGCAGTCATTAAAGCATATCTGAAAGGATCAAGTAGCAATGATGACAGAGCTGCTCATGACGTGGCACGATTGTATATGAACACAAAAAACCTGGCACAAGAAAAGCGTCTGGTTGATGGTGCAAACGAAGTCCCCCACTTCAGTCTTCGTACTTTGACCCGTGTTCTTTCTTATGTTACCGAAATCGCACCTTCGTATGGCCTGCGCAGATCGCTCTATGAGGGCTTCGCTATGGGATTTTTGACCCTACTCGATAGAGAATCGGAAAAAATGCTTATGCCTCTGATCGAGCATCATCTCTTGGATAGTCATGGTAATCCCCAGGCTCTGCTGGCTCAAACTCCGAGGCATCCGGAGGACGGAAAACAATACGTACGGTTCATGAATAAGAAGAGGGACCGACAGTACTGGATGCTACAAGGGTATGAACCTCCACAAGAACAACCTCATTACATTATCACACCATTTGTTGAGCGTAACATGCTTAACTTAGTTCGTGCGACATCGACACGACGTTTCCCGGTATTGATTCAAGGACCAACTTCATCTGGAAAGACTAGCATGATTGAATACCTTGCCAAGTACAGTGGTAATAAATTTGTTAGAATCAACAATCATGAGCATACTGATTTACAAGAGTATCTGGGCACATATGTTTCGGACTCCAATGGAAGATTACGCTTTCAGGAAGGCCTGCTTGTCCAAGCTCTCCGCCAGGGACATTGGATTGTTCTCGATGAGCTGAACTTAGCTCCAACCGATGTTTTGGAAGCTCTCAACCGTCTGTTGGACGACAATCGGGAACTTCTTATTCCCGAGACACAAGAGATTGTGAGGCCACACGACAATTTCATGCTTTTTGCGACTCAGAATCCGCCCGGACTTTATGGTGGACGAAAAACATTATCTCGTGCTTTCAGAAATCGTTTTCTTGAGCTTCATTTCGATGATATCCCCGAGGACGAGCTTGATTTCATTCTGGAAAAACGCAGCCAAAAGGTAGCTCCGTCAGATTGTCGCCGGATTGTCGCTGTATACAAAGAACTTTCGCGCCTTCGACAATCGACACGTCTCTTCGAACAGAAGGATAGTTTTGCAACGTTGAGAGATCTCTTTCGATGGGCGCTGAGGGATGCCGATAATAGAGAGCAATTAGCTGCGAATGGGTATATGCTCCTTGGTGAGCGTGTTCGCAATTCCGAGGAGAGATTAGCAGTCAAAGAAATTATCGAGAGAGTGATGAAGGTCCAGATTAATGTGGATGATCTTTATAGCAGCAACCTGCGGGAAATCCAAGCCTACAACTCCACCGCAAACTCTCAAGGTGTAGTGTGGACTCAAGCTATGCGTAGACTTTACGTCTTAGTGGCCCATGCACTTCGCAACAACGAGCCAGTGCTGCTCGTGGGTGAGACTGGCTGTGGCAAGACAACAGTATGCCAAATGCTTGCTGAAGCATTTGGAAAAGAATTGCACATCGTGAATGCTCACCAAAATACAGAGACTGGGGATTTAATAGGAGCGCAGCGACCAGTCCGTAACCGTGCCAGTGTGTTAGACCATCTCAAGCAAGACATTATTCATTGTTTAAATAGTGTCGGTCTACTACAAACCGATTCCGAAGATATCGACGCTCTGTTGGCAGCATACCAATCTTTACCGGAAACAACTTTAGCTCAATTGCCCGGTGATATGCGCTCTCGCATCGAGACCAACTGCATTAAAGCAAAAGCTCTTTTTGAGTGGTCCGATGGTAGTCTTGTCCAAGCTATGAAAGAGGGCCAATTATTCTTGCTCGATGAAATATCTCTCGCTGATGATTCGGTGTTGGAAAGATTAAATTCTGTGTTGGAATCTCACCGAACGATTCTACTTGCAGAAAAGGGCATTGATGATTCTTTCATCACAGCGGCTGATGGGTTCCAATTTTTCGCAACGATGAATCCGGGTGGGGATTACGGAAAGAGGGAATTATCGCCTGCCCTTCGAAATCGGTTTACCGAAATTTGGGTACCAGCATTATCAGATCATGAAGATGTTACCCACATCGTTGAAGCAAAATTGGACCCTAATCTTAGGCAATTTTCTCAGTCCATGGTGAAGTTTGCCGAGTGGTTTGGTGAGACATATCGTTCTACGTTTTCAACATCCATATCTGTTCGTGATATCCTGGCATGGATTAAATTCATGAATGGATATACAGCCAATGGTCCATATTACGCCGTTGTTCATGGTGCTGCCATGGTTTACATCGATACTTTAGGCGCAAATCCTGCAGCTCTTTTGGCACTGAACCCAGAAACTATTCATGATGAACGAATGAAGTGTCTGCAGAAACTAACAAGCTTGCTGGATCATGATGTCATTGCGATATATTCTGCCGCAGTAGAAATAAGCAATGATGCTTCTGAGCTCAGTATTGGGGGCTTTAGCATTCCGAAGCAGCCCGGGTCTAGCACTGATGCCGGGTTTGCCTTCAATGCTCCGACGACGAAATTGAATGCTATGAGAGTACTTCGTGCCCTACAAGTCCAAAAGCCAATCCTCATTGAGGGTAGCCCCGGTGTTGGGAAAACAACACTCATTGCGGCCCTTGCTCGCGTCTGTAACCGGCCTTTGACCCGAATCAATCTTTCTGAGCAGACGGACTTGATGGATCTTTTTGGATCCGATGTGCCTATTGAGGGCGCCGAAGCGGGACATTTTGCATGGCGTGATGCTCCATTTCTACAAGCTATGCAACGAGGAGAATGGGTACTGCTAGACGAAATGAACCTTGCGTCCCAATCGGTACTAGAAGGATTGAATGCTTGTCTAGATCATCGTGGGGAAGTCTATATCTCGGAACTAGATCAGACCTTCAAGCGACATCCTAATTTCTCTGTTTTCGCTGCTCAAAACCCGCATCATCAAGGTGGTGGCAGGAAGGGTCTTCCGAGTTCTTTCGTCAATCGATTTACAGTTGTATATGCTGACGTATTCAGAAATGATGATCTCGAACTAATCTGCCAACACAATTTCCCATCTGTGGACCATGAATTGGTCACAGCTGTGATCCGCTTTGTTACGAAACTTGAAGATGACATCGTACACAAGCGAAGGTTTGGCACTCAAGGTGGTCCTTGGGAATTCAATTTACGTGATATTCTTCGATGGCTGCACCTACTTACCTCCGATGCACCTTTCCTAATTGGCAGAGCACCAGCTGATTTTCTGAACTTGATATTTCGACAACGTTTCAGAACGACAAAAGATCGCCAGCAGCTCGATACCATTTTCGAGGAATCATTCGGCAGCAAAGTTCCTTTCCGACATTACTTTCATAACATGAGCCCGACGGCTTATCAAGTAGGAATAGCATACATGGAAAGGGACCAACTTGTTCAGCGTCAAATCATTCCCAGTGTTGAGTTGGTCAACCGTCTTCCGGAACTGGAATCAATAATGATGTGCATCCAACAAAACTTTCCGTGCATCCTAGTCGGGGCATCTGGCTCCGGAAAGTCCACAATCCTGGAACATATTGCTGCTGTCAGCGGCAAATCCCTTACGATATTTCCATTGAATTCAGACATTGACACTATGGACCTTGTAGGTGGCTTTGAGCAAGTTGATCCTCAGCGATCTGCCAGCTCCTTCATTCAAGAACTTATCAATTTCTTAGAAAGTCGTGTGCTAGATGCTCTGCCTGCATTAGTCCCAGAAGATGCAATCCAAATTCTGGAGCTTTTGAGAATGGACGATGCCATGTCCCCTTCAACATTTGCCACGACCGCCAAGCATCTTCGGACATTGGAGCAGAGTACTTCGATGTCAGAGTTTGGGAGCTTGGCGGTGACGTGCGAAACTTTTGCTAACCGCCCGATGTCACTTGAGAATGCTAGATTCGAGTGGGTTGATGGCGTTTTGATCAAGGCATTAGAACAAGGGAAGTGGTTGGTTCTTGATAATGCTAATCTTTGTAGCGCTTCCGTACTGGATAGGTTGAATTCACTGCTTGAACCAAATGGATTTTTAAGTATCAACGAACACTGTGGCCCTGATGGAGAACCGAAGGTTATCAAACCACATCGTGATTTTCGAATTTTCCTAACAATGGATCCCCGCTTCGGTGAGCTATCTCGTGCAATGAGAAATCGTGCCATTGAAGTATTCCTTGATCCTATTTCGCCAGAGTACGACACTTGTATGACAAATGGCCTTAATATTACGCGGCCCGAAGCTCGGCTTCAAAGATATCGACAGATTTCACAGGTTTTGGAAATTGAGAACTTGCCTACACACCAAAAAGAACTGATTCGTGGAGTATCCCTGGAAAATCTCTCATGGGCTGATCTGCCTATGTTATCGAGATATACCAAAGCAATGGAAAAGGGTTATATACAACTAGGCGAATCTCAAATCCAATTTTCATTACTATCTCAGCAATATATGCAAATCTATCATGCTGAAGACTATCATGACTTCAGGCGAGCAATTGGGGAAACCTTGGAAAAGGTTGCGAAGAAGACCTCGCTACCATCAGGCTTCGGTGATGCACAGGTCAGTGACCGTGCAGTTCCTTTCGTAGTTATACACTGTACTGATAGAAGAAATAAAAATTGTAGATTATTCACCCTCTCCAAAATACGCCTTTATTGACACTGCTCGAATATTCGGTCGGTTCCGCACAAGTTTACTGGCTTGCTACGTGTTTAGAGTATAAGCTCCAAATTTCTTCAGCCTTAATGTCATATCAGAACCAAGAAGCACCGGTTCAAGGCTTGAAGCCATCTCAAATGAATCGCCTCCAACGCTCTATGGTTAGCGGGCGGGTGGCTACGGTCGCAAAAGATTCTACAATCAGGGTTTCCGAATTTTTGATCGAGTCCCTTAAATACTTTAATAATTACCTGAATACATTTGTTTCTCAGATTGATCATTGGGCAGTAAGTTAATTCAAAATTTCCTAGTTCTTACAACTAACTCTTGAATAGTTCCGAAAAGAGGTCGTCGTGTATCTTATGAGATACTGGTGGGAAACCTTCAATTTGGTTACAGCTTCTAAATTCGAAGAAGCGACATTCCAAGCCCATTTATCCATTGGAAATTCAACCTTGGAAAGACTTGCCGCGCAAAGTCCATGGGCCAGCGATTTTGATTCCATCATCAAAGATTTCACCTCAAGTCTCCAGATGCATTTCGCTTCTGGCTTCCAGCTGACCACAGGCCTCAGTATGGAGGTACTTTGGAAGCAACTTCGCCCTCTTGCAGTGGCCAATATGGAGGTCATGCAGATCATTGAGGAGATGGAAGCTCTAGCCACTCGTTTTGATGCCTTACGATGGAATGCTGCTGTCTCAGTATCCGATCTTGGAGGCATTATGATGTCGCTAGTCAAAGCGTACCATCTTGTGCTTTATTCGAATGTGGACGGCGCCGCCCTTGTTCAAACATTAAAATCGGAACTCGACAGTTTTGAAAGTCACATTTCCAAAGAAGAGCAGGGCATCAAGCCATTTTTCCATAAGCAATTCGAGGCGCTGAGGCAATTCGAAGTCCTTGGGGCAATGCGATCTGGTCAACGAGCTATTGATGCGGTTGATATCCAGACTATTGTGCTGGCCGATCACTCCACCACTTCACAAATGAGACTGAACGTTTCAAACCCAACTTCATGGCTGCTGCAAGATGTTGATTCCCTCTGGGGTCTCGATCAAGGTCTCAAAACTATCACGGACAGCTTCTCGGCCGACCTTTTAAATCAAATCACCAAGGTTGATGATGTAGACTTGAAATCTCTAAGATTGCTTGAAGCTGAGTTACCTATTATAGGCGAAAAGATTGCAAAATCCAGCGACGTTTTATGTCGCGATCAACCCACGGATATGAATCAAGTTCTGTCTCAATTGGTCTCTTTGGTTGTCCAAGCTCATGGCGACTCCCAAGAGGCCGATTATCAAATCGTGATGGAGAGTATTTCATCGGATATTAAACTTGCATCATTCAATCTAAGCGAGTTTTACGAATTCACTTTGCGACGAAGTAAGGATGGTGCCCCTCTCATACTCAGTGCAGATATCAACAGCGATTTCGACAAAGCGATAGTTGCAATTGAGGCAGCGAAATTTCAAACTGATATATGCATGGAATATTCTGCACTGGCATGGATTCATTTTGCTACTGGGTGCATTACGGTTTACGTCCCCGACCGAGCATTTGATCCTGATAAACGACAGCGTCTTGAGCGACAGCGCTACGAGAATGTGATTCAACAGCTACAAGATAAACTCGGAGCTCTTCATCGCTTTGAAAGTATATTCTCTGGCCAGGAATCAAATGTTCGATGCGAGATCATTGAAGCAGATCTTGTAGAGATGGGCGAACCTCCCAAAGCATTAGAACAGATCTATCGCCCAGAAATTTCAGAACTAGACAAGCTTCAAGGCGAGTTCAAGAACCTGTTGAAGATTGTCCTCAGTTCTCCAAGCATTGCATCAAAAGTCCACCAATATTTCACCAGTGGTGATGGAGCTATCTTACAAGAGTTAAAGTTGATACAAAATAACTTACTTCAAATCGTTAGACGTCTCTCCGAAAGATTCCAGGCATATAGAGACCTAACAACGCCAATTATAAGTATGCTCCGATGTCTACAAATTGGCCTTCATATCGCAACCGTGGTCTCCAAAGACATTTCTGCGAAAGACACGAGAATGATCGCTTTGAGCAAAACTGCACCATTCTTGGGGGGTGGGCCAATGGCCATTAACGAGGACTTTGTCAGAGATCAATCCATGGATTATTTGAAGATGGTATCCGCTACTGCATCGATTGATTCGCCTCAAACTTGGGATTCAGAAACCCGCCAAAGTCTCTTCACATGCTTCCACTCGTGTTACGAACAATGGACCAAAAGGCTTGAATCCGATCGTCATGACGCCGAGTCTAGGTCTGGATTGTACCGTTTCAGAGGTAGTGCTGAAGACGAGGATGAAGTTGATCAAGAGCAATTCAACGAGCTTTTCCCCTCGTATGATGATGATACCGAAAATTTATCACATGTCGCTTCATCTATTCAGAACGTTAGGGATACTGCAGTCAAACTTGCCCGCGCGCATAGCGATATCTTTTTAGGCGACACTGTGCCATCGGATAGTATTATGTCTCTAATCAGACATTTCTCAACTCAAATCGGCAAAGTCAGCGGCGAACAGAACAACCCTGAAGGAAGGAAATTAGTCAAGGCTATTTTACCTGGTTCGCTGTTATTGCTGAACGACCACATTGATGCCCTGCAGCCAGATGCCGTAGTGTCTGCAGAGTACAATTTCTACACCGATCCAAATCTTCCTGAAAGCCGAAAGCTAGTGAAATTAGTACACCAGATCCAAGAACGTTTCAAAGAACTCCAAGCTGTTGACGAAATCGGACACATGCAACCATTAGAAGATGTCGTGATTTCTTGCAGTGAACTTCTCCGTTTCCGCCATACCGAACCGCTGGCGAAAATTATTACGAAGGTAGAGAAGGTCCATGGATTCATGCACGAGTGGCAGTTTGGTGGATGGGCAAGTCGGGCAAATTCAGCACTTACACTATATGACAATTTGACTGCCACCATCGTGAGCTGGAGACGTCTTGAATTGTCGACTTGGTCAAAACTCTTTGATATGGAAAATAAAAGTTGTGACGATGACGCAAGATCATGGTGGTTCGTAGCATACCAAGTTATCATCGCAGCGCCACTTTCGATGTCTGAATCCATTGACGAACTCAAATCTTACGCCCAAAAACTGTTACAGGATCTTGAATCGTACTTCTCAACAGCAATACTTGGACAGTACGTGGAGCGTCTTCGACTATTAAAGCAATTACAGAAACATCTGGAGCTTCTAATGCTCGACTATCCTTCTATGTCGATAATCCGCAATGCGCTTGCAAACTTTGTTGCATTATATGCGCGCTACGAGAAATCAGTACATGATACTCTCAAGAAAAATCGAGTGTCACTGGAGAAGGCGATGCGAGATGTATTGCTCCTCGCAAGCTGGAAAGACACCAATATTGTCGCTTTGCGCGACAGTGCTAAGAGATCACATCATAAACTTTTTAAAATTGTCCGAAAGTATCGCGCTCTTCTTGGTCAGCCGATGGATTCAGTCATCAAACAAGGACTTCCAGATAATGCCTCACAACTTGATGAGATGCTCCACGAATCATCTAAACAATTTCCTACCGTGGACCAGTCAGCTCTAATGTTATGTGCCTCTACAGTTCCGAACTGGACACAAAAGCCTAAGAGATTCATCAATGTTTCACAGACCGTCAGTGTGATGGAGGACAAGTGCCAGGTTCCTATCGCAGCAGTGGATGGTTCTAGCTATCTTGAGGCATTCCTCGAAAATATTATCACCTCTACCGCAGAACTCCAGAAAGCCACCCCGTCGGTTCTTACAGAAGACAACAAGGATACAGTCAAACATCTGAAATCGAGGAAACGAAAGCTTTTTGCAGATACTTTGAAGGATCTTCGACAAATGGGAATCAAATATAACTTGGGTGTCAATGCATTATCTAAGCAAGACTCCCTTTCTATTGTTCTTGCAAATTCGGAACATATCTCTTCCGATAGCCGCCTCGACGTTGAGTACTACTTCCATAGAGCCGTTGAGCTTGCGCCAAGAGCCAGAGAGGCATCAAGACAACCATCCGATGACTTGAGTGGAGCTGAGGTTGCCCGAAGTACTGGATTTTTAGAAGGGCTCTTGCAACTTCTCCTAAACCAACGTAATGCTCTTGCGAACGCAATGGTAACTGTGGAACAGCTGGACAACGTTGTCAAGCTGGCCAAGGCGCTTTGGGCACCGGAGGTCTACAACATCAATACTACAAGCACTATCTCTAGTCATAAAAGGTTTCTGCAATGGCTGCCGAACATTCTAGGTGCTGGTATGCAATTAATTGGCATTCACGCTAAGCTTAGCAAGACCGATTCCAAACCTATTCTTGAAAGTCTATCATCATGGAGCAATATTTTTGCCGATTTAACACAGAGATGGGCGTCCTTGTCAGATCTCCCGCCGAGCATTATCTCATCAGAACGACAAGAACTCCAGCGAGCCATCGACGATGCTAGGGAGCATTTTATACTTGAGGTTACGTCACTAAGTGAACAGCGCCAAGATTTAGAATTCATCCTCTGCCAAATTCTCCCTTGGGCCAATATTACATCTTCTCCAGGCTCGAACTTGTCTGTCAAATGTACTGTTATTGAGCTTGACGAAAAGCTTTCTACCGTATGCAATTCTATTTTAGCTGCCATTGAGAAGTACCACAAAGCATTGAACGATCTTCCAGACTCGACCGAGGAGTCAGGTTGGCTAACCAAGAGTGATGGTGCTCTGGCGGTCAGTTTCAAAGCTCTTCACTGCGACGATATTAAGGAACATATCAACCAATCCTTCGATATACTGCGACATCTGGACCTCGAAAACATCGAAACAAGTAGATCTGCGGCCGCTATATTCGCTGTTGCACTTCCCATCTTGCAACAATATTACAACGTTTTGGAAGAAAGCATTTCTCGATATGCCAAGCTTCATCGATCAACTTGCAAAACTTCATACATACTTGCAAAGACCTTTAGTCAAATTGCATCCCAAGGATTCTGTACACCATCAGAGAAATCGGATGCCCAAGATGGTAAAACCGAGAAGCTCGAAGGTGGCACTGGTCTCGGTGATGGCGAAGGAGCCGAAGATATCAGCAAAGATATTCAAGACGATGAAGATCTCGACGAATTAGCTCAAGAACCGAACAAAGATAAGGAGGGCGAAATTGAAGATGAACAAGATGCCGTTGATATGGCTGATGGTGAAATGGAAGGCGAAATGGGAGACGCTGAAGAGAAGGGTGATGATGAGGAGGGTTCTGACGACGAAGAAAAAGAGGATGGCGAAGAAATGGATGAAGAGACTGGCGATGTTGATGATCTGGATCCTACAGCTGTTGACGAGAAAATGTGGGATGGGGATAACGAAAAGGCTGAGAAGGACCAGGAGGGTGATGACTCGAAAGGAAAAGCTAGCAAAGATGAACAAGTCGCTGCTCAAGAAAATGACAAGGAAGCAGGTGAAGGGCAAGATGGTGAAGAGGAAGAGGAAGAAATGGCTGGTGCTGAGCAAAGCGAAGAAGTTCAGCAACAGGATGACGTGGAGAAACATGATCCGCATGCAGATGAAGGTGAAGCTTTAGACTTGCCTGAAGATTTGCAAATGGATGGAGAAGAACAAGACGAGAGTGATGCTAGTGATGATGGTATAGACGACTTGCCGGACATGGAGGACGAAGGAAAGGACACAGATGAAGTTAAAAATGATGGAAAAGAGGAAGCTGATGCTGAGAATGCGGACGGCCAAGAAGATCAAGAAATGGTTGATGATATGGATATCGTCGATTTGGATGAAGATCAAGATGAAGAAGGTCAGAAGACTGAAGAGGCGGGAGAAAAGGCCGAGGAAGAATCGGAAGATCAGCAACCGGAAGATCAAGAAGGATTGTTACGTGATCAACTCGATGAAGCAACAGCCGATGCCGACAATGCAGTTCCTAGCGATATCCAGGGCGTTGGTGAAGACCAGGACGAAAACGAGGCAGAAAAGGATGCTGAATCCAAGAGCAAGGCTTCTCGAGATGATGGTGGCAAAGGAGGTGATTCTTCTGAGAACAAACAGGCGGCAGCAGAAGAGGGCGAGAAAGCTCGACAAGCTGCGGGCGATGCACCTCAAGATTCACAAGATGATACTCAGGATAGTTCTGCAGCTCAGCCATTCAAGAAGCTTGGAGATGCGCTCGAGAAATGGCATCGTCAACAATCACAAATCAAAGAGCCTGCCGACCAGAAAGATCAAGAGCAAGAACAAGAACGAGATATAGATATGAGTGCGGAAGGCACAGAATTCCAACATCTACAAGACGAAGAAGCAGAAGCCGATACTCAGGCCTTGGGTACCGCTACCGAAGAACAAGCTCATGCTCTTGATGAGTCGATGGCAATGGATACTGAAACTCAAGATATGCTAGAGACCTTTCAGCCCGATGAAGCTGAGGAGAATGCACCCGAGAAAGATGACGTCATGGATCTTGAAGATGACAATGCCGAGCCAGAAGAAACTTCGAATGCGTATGAAGGTCGGGCCGGAGCTTCCGTCCATCAAGCCAAAACCGATATGGATGAAGATACAGACAACACCCACGCTCAAGCCAAAGAAGATCTCGAATCTGACGTCGAAGAAGTCGATACCAAGCTTGACAATACCCATCTTGAACCCATCTCAACTATCTCCGTCCGATCCGCAGCCGATGCACGCGCTCAATGGACTCATTTTGAATCCATCACCCGCCCTCTATCCCTATCTCTCACCGAACAACTCCGTCTCATCCTAGCCCCAACCCTGGCCACCAAAATGCGCGGCGATTTCCGCACCGGTAAACGCCTCAACATCAAACGCATCATTCCCTACATAGCCTCTTCATTCAAACGCGACAAAATCTGGATGCGCCGCAGTATTCCCTCCAAACGTTCCTACCAAATCATGCTCGCAGTCGACGATTCCAAATCCATGGGTGAATCCGGTTCCGGTAGTCTCGCCATGGAAACTTTAGTCATGATATCCCGCTCTCTCGCCATGCTTGAAGTTGGCGAAATCTGCGTTGTTGGATTCGGTGAGAATGTTAAAGTTGCTCATGATTTCGATATGCCATTTAGTAGTGAATCCGGCCCAGCCGTCTTCGAGAATTTCGGTTTCGAACAATCAAGAACGGATATTACGCGGTTGGTGAGCGAGAGTATTCAGTTGTTCAGGGATGCTAGACAAAAAGCTTCATCAGCACCTGCAGATCTCTGGCAAATCGGATTAGTCATTTCCGACGGGGTGTGCAGTTCTTCAGAACATGATCCGATTAGGAGATTATTGAGAGAAGCGGAAGAAGAGAGGATTTTAATGGTATTTGTTATAATGGATGATGTTCGGACGAAGAAAAAGGGAGAAAGTGTATTGGATTTGAAGGAGGCGAAGTTTGTGAAGAATGAAATGACGGGGAGAAGTGAGGTTAGGATTGAGAGGTATTTGGATACGTTCCCGTTTAGGTATTATGTTGTTGTTGGGGATGTGGGTGAGTTGCCGGGGGTGTTGGCGGGGGTTTTGAGACAGTGGTTTGGGGAGGTGGTGGGGAGTGGGTAGATGGATGGATGGATTGATGTGTAGGGGGGGCTTAGTCGGGGTATTTTATATGTCTGCATTTGTGTTCTTGCATGTGCTTTGTTGTTTGCTTTCCATCTTGTTCTCAATATCGCGCATGTTCATGTATTTGGCGCTGGGATTGGAAGGTTCAATATCAAAAGGAGTTTGTTCTAGTATAGCATAGGGAGGGTAGTTAGTATAATCGGGAATCAAAAGT
>JWJB01002490.1:0-11173 GCA_000812895.1 Rutstroemia sydowiana | reverse complement strand
TAATATATTTTAAAAGCATTGATTGATTTTAACATTGTACAGAAAATCAATTTATTTATAAAATATTTTTCTTTTAAATATTTTTAAAACATATTTTATTATGATTTAAGTCAATCGTTTTTTTTTAATATTATTTAAAATGAAAATAACTTATTTATTCTTATCTTTGTAACGTTATCTTAATTATAAATATAATTTGAAACTTTAATATAACAATTATAAAAAAAAGAAAAGTAAATTATTATTAATATTAAAATACCACGCCTCAGCTTCTCTTACCATTTTATTCAAGTACCTTACTTACTTTTTTTTCAATCACATATGTTGTTTAGAATAACAAAAATAAAACGAAGCTTAAAACAAACAAGTACGGTTTTAATCGGTCAAAAGTCAGACGGCAACATAGCCGCACCATGAATTTGCAATTCTTTTTATAAATTAAATTGTATAAGGAAGAAATTTATCTATCTCATACATTTTCTCTTTTTTCACAGCCAGCTATCTCGAGACCATGTAGTTATATATATGGATGGCTTTCATTTGCGGCGAGACATAGGCGAAGTTTAAACATCCATCCCTTTGATCCTGTGGTGATCAAGAATGGAATGAAAGTTTTCCGATCAGGAGTATTATTTAATCTATCGCGTAAAAAATCACATCAAAACAAAAACGCGTCGACGAATTCACGAGCAAGGCGGGATGACAGAATTAATGTGTTTGTCAAAAATGCATTTATGAATTGATTATCTCATGGACTTATCAACCATGCTGGAATACCCGATATCCTTATGATACTGTACAAATAACACCTTGAAAAAGCAAAACCCATTCCCCATTGCGCACCCATCCTTCAACGAGACAAAGTCGAGGATGAAATTTCATAATAGACGTTGAACAAAAACCATAAAAATCCGACCGCTTAACCACCGAAACCGTAAAGAGTACGTCCTTGGCGTTTGAGCGCGTAGACAACGTCGAGGGAGGTGACTGTCTTGCGCTTGGCGTGTTCTGTGTATGTGACTGCATCGCGAATAACACCTTCTAAGAAGGACTTCAGAACACCACGGGTTTCTTCGTAGATCACTGGAGAGAAAATGTCAGAAAAGAGCGGATGGCAGAGGTCAGGAATCAAATAATAACTTACTGGCTGAGATACGCTTGACACCACCACGACGAGCGAGACGTCTGATAGCAGGCTTTGTGATACCTTGGATGTTGTCGCGAAGAATCTTGCGATGACGCTTAGCACCACCCTTTCCGAGACCCTTGCCACCTTTTCCGCCTGTAAAGAAAACTTGTTAGTATGATGTGTGAAAGAGGGAATGAAAGCCAACGAGAGGAATTGAACTGATGTTTCGAGTTCCTCGAGTTCATGGCGGGGTATCAATAAAGATTGGAGTGGAGAATACTTACGTCCAGTCATTTTGAAAGTAGGTTATAAAAAAGAGGATTGATGTTTTTGAAGATGCGATTATCGCTGGTTGAAATTGTAGATGTATGTGTTGGAATAATGAGTTGGATATATTCTAATACTAAAATTTAAAAAGTTGATGGGGAGAAGAAGTTGAGTGCTTATCAACACAGCAATTAACGCGCCCACGGTCTTTCCGCTTTCCGCATCACCACGCTAAAGTAAGTTCGAAGCTAATCTGAATTGAGTCAACCATAAGAAAACTTTCAAAAAAAAAAGCGGGAAAGAGAAAAATGATACCCTTTCCTTTTCCGCCTTTTAGTGATAATCTCATTTATCAACTTAGATTTAGGTACGTACGGTAATAAGTGAATTGGTGAATGGTAGGTAGTAGGTAAGTAGGTAAGTACTACCTAGGTAAGCAGATAGGTAGGTAACAACTACAATTGCAATGGTATCTAGATATTTTATTACTGTATTTCTTTCTACTTAGGTAGGTACGATAAGTCACAGTATCCATTCTAAAATTATATGATGATTGTAATAGTTTGAGTCGTTACTTTAATCCGTCCCTTCTTTTCTTCTTTTCTCCCATCCTTTTCTTAGAGGGAGAGTAGCTTGGGTGAGTATCTATCTAAATATGTAGGTATGCATATATGTTGATAAGATCTATTCCTAGTAGGTAAATATCCATTCACTCGTAGTTTTGTTTTTTTAACACAAAAATAAAGAAAATTCATCATTATTCAAAATTGAAAAATTACCTAAGAAAGTAAGTGTAGATAATTAATAAAAATATATAAATTCTAATTGGTCCATTATCTTTTTCCCCCACTTCCCACTTATCTTTTAAGTTTCAACTCGTGAATTATTTTTCAAACGCGCAAAAATCAAAAAGTGATTAAGGATTCGACGCTAAACCTAAAAAGAATTTATCTTTGCTTTACGCTTTCCCTCACCCACACAATCACTCCTTAGCGTACTTTCGAATACAAATAATCGCCTCTGCCCACTTCTTACTTTCTTTCCTTCTCCATCATATTACAACAACAACAATCCACTCTTACTTCAACAACTCCATCAATTTTCAACCAACTTCAATACCACATCCATCAAAACATCTCTTCAATCATTAAAAATGGCTCGTACCAAGCAAACTGCCCGTAAGTTATTACCTTATTCCTCTTTTCTGCGTTTCCATATCGTGTTGTCGTGTCGGTCGCAATTTTGAATATTGCGACCGTACTTTGTGACGCGACTTGACACCATCCCCTACCATGCCAACAACATAATTTATTAATACTGACATTTTTCAATAGGTAAATCCACCGGTGGAAAGGCACCAAGAAAGCAACTTGCTTCCAAGGCTGCTCGTAAGAGTGCCCCATCTACAGGAGGTGTCAAGAAGCCCCACAGGCAAGTTCATCTCATTCCATCTTTCAAATATCGCATCTAACATTTGTATAGATATAAGCCAGGAACCGTCGCTCTCCGTGAGATCCGTCGTTACCAAAAGTCGACTGAGCTCTTGATCAGAAAGCTTCCCTTCCAACGTCTCGTCCGTGAAATCGCACAAGACTTCAAATCCGACCTCCGATTCCAGTCTTCCGCCATCGGTGCTCTTCAAGAATCCGTTGAAGCCTACCTTGTCTCCCTTTTCGAAGATACCAACTTGTGCGCCATCCACGCCAAGCGTGTCACCATCCAATCGAAGGACATTCAACTTGCCCGCCGCCTCCGTGGTGAGCGTGGTTAAATTTGTTTTCTTTCATGACATCTCGATTTCATCAGCATGACAATTTATTCGACCTTGGTCACAGATCTCATTGACGTGCTGGCCTTGGGTGGTTTGGATGGCATACTGGGGACGGTCTGGGTGGATGAATAATGCTTTGGGGGATATTTCATAGGGTTTACGGCATGGAGTTATTTTCTTTTCAGGGACAGCTTTCTACAGGGTGTACATTATCCGGCCAGCGATGGTGCGCTGAGCTAATGACCATAGATGGGAATTACGATTCTTCATCAGCCTCTTATGATTTTGATTCAACCTTGCAAATGTGACTCATAATAATCTCTAACTTGCCAGCCACTTTGGGCAATGACTCCCAACCTCTATTGTACCAATTTAATTATGATCTTGGTCCAAAGTATATATAATGATTATGGCTTGGTATTTGAGTTTTGCTACATCAACTGCGTGTAAATTCTTAATTGTGAAAAGTTATAGTTAGCAGGAAAGAGTCTGTAGTCGATATTCAGTTTTAGGCTGATATCTAGGAAGCCTTGAATGAGGGCATCATATGGCTACCTACTAGTACCTAGATATCACATCTATATATAATTATGTATGTATCTAGCCAGTCTCAATTAATAAAGTTATGAAGATCCGCCTTATGTATAATTGTATACATCTCTCAATGTACTCTTTTATTGATTATCAATAGAAGCAAATGATAATTTTGTGATTTAAAAATTCAATTCTATTTAAAACCAATGAATGAAAATGTTTTTTGAAAGTCAGAAAGTCTACTAAAATTCTCGCCGCCTTTGTCGTACTCTTACTTCTTCTGGACCCACAACTTTGCAACTTCTATCATAACCATAACAATATTCCTATTTTAATACTTCAGCACGCAGCAAGAGGGCAAGAAAATACGCGTCAACGCACTACCTGTGCTACCTATTCACACGATGAAGTTCAATATCGAGTACGACACCTAAGTTGCCAGAAGTTGGAAGTGCTGAAACTGACGGATTGACCAGTGATTTACCTATTCTATTTCCATATCCTAGGATATATCCAGGTAGGCATCCATTATCAATTATTATATTAACTTCACAGTCTAATTTGTTTTACAGAACAATATGCGTAAGCCATCACACTCATTCAGAATTGTATTCAACTGACGTGCAATATGTTTAAAGCTATATGTGCGATCTTAAACGTATTTTGCCCTTACTAAGTTAAAGACGCGGTAACTGATGCTGATACTTAGGTACCCTCGATGCCGGCGGCCATTGCGTATTAGAGATGCCTTCCGGGACTGGGAAGACAATCTCCTTGTTGTCCTTAATCGTTGCATACCAGCAATACTATCCAGAGCACCGGAAGCTCATTTACTGCTCACGTGACTAGACGCAGTCTGCATTGTATTCATTGATTGTTCTGACATGAGTCCAGGTACGATGTCTGAAATCGAAAAAGCACTTGCAGAGTTAAAAGCTCTTATGAAATATCGGGCGGATCAGCTTGGTTATCAAGAAGAATTCCGTGGCCTTGGGTTGACCAGTCGAAAGAATCTATGTTTGCATCCATCGGTCAAGAGGGAGAAAAGTGGTGCTGTAGTCGATGCTCGATGCCGAAGCTTGACTGCTGGTTTCGTGAAGGAGAAAAAGGAACGTGGCGAAGATGTGCCCGTATGCATATACCATGATGTATGTTTTTCCGTTTCGGTTCGAGGTGGTGATATTGACATTAACAGAACCTGGACCTACTTGAACCGCATAATCTCATCCCAAATGGAGTCTGGACTTTGGATGGAATCATGAGATATGGAGAGGAACATAAACAATGTCCATATTTCACCTCAAGACGGATGGTAAGTTATCTCAGCTAGCCGTATGTATTTATTGGCTAATAAATTGAATTGAATAGATGTCATTTTGCAATGTAATCATCTACTCATACCATTATCTCCTAGATCCAAAGATTGCTGAGCGAGTATCGAAAGAGCTGTCGAAAGACTGTATAGTGGTATTTGATGAGGCGCATAACATCGATAACGTCTGCATAGAATCTCTGAGCACTGACATTACAGATGATTCTTTGCGAAAAGCTACACGTGGAGCGCAGAATCTTGAAAATAGGATTTCAGAATTGAGGGATAGTGACTCTGAAAAACTGAAGGATGAGTATGCAAAACTGGTGGAGGGATTGCGAGATGCTGATGAAGCTCGGGAAGAGGATGCTTTCATGTCAAACCCTGGTTTGTTTATATAAATTGCAAAGCTCGTGCCTGGCTAATCGATGCATAGCTTTACCGGATGACCTCTTAAAAGAAGCAGTTCCTGGTAACATCAGAAGAGCAGAGCATTTTGTTTCGTTCCTGAAGCGATTTATCGAATATCTTAAGGTTTGTGGAGGTTTTGTCCGATGCGCAAGAACTGAACTGACCTGATTCAAAAAGACAAGGATGAAAGTCCGACAAGTCATCTCAGAGACCCCCGCCTCCTTTCTTGCCCATCTCAAAGAGTATACATTCATCGAGAAAAAGCCACTCAGATTTTGCGCCGAACGCTTGACATCCCTTGTACGGACATTAGAGCTCACAAATATCGAGGACTACCAACCATTACAAGAAGTAGCAACATTTGCTACGCTGGTAGCCACATACGAGAAAGGCTTCCTGCTTATTCTCGAACCGTATGAGTCTGATAATGCCGAGGTTCCTAATCCAGTCCTTCACTTCACCTGTCTAGATGCTGCCATAGCCATAAAGCCCGTCTTCGACCGATTCAGCTCGGTAATCATTACATCAGGAACGATTTCTCCCCTTGAAATGTATCCCAAAATGCTCAACTTTGAATGTGTGGTTCAAGAATCCTATCCTATGACGCTTGCCCGTCGCTCGTTCTTACCTATGATTGTCACAAGAGGATCTGATCAAGTCGCAATCTCATCTGGCTTTCAGGTTCGAAATGAGCCATCTGTCGTTCGTAATTATGGAAATCTCTTAACCGAGATGTCCAAGTTAACGCCGGATGGCATGGTTGTCTTTTTCCCATCGTATCTATACATGGAGTCAATTATTAGCATGTGGCAGGGAATGCTCATCTTGGACGAAATTTGGAAATACAAACTCATCCTTGTTGAGACACCTGATGCACAAGAAACATCACTGGCATTAGAAACGTACCGCACAGCATGCTGCAATGGCCGTGGCGCCATCCTTCTTTGCGTTGCACGGGGAAAGGTTAGTGAAGGTATCGATTTTGATCACCAGTATGGACGTACTGTGTTGTGTATCGGCGTCCCGTTCCAATACACCGAATCTCGTATTCTAAAAGCACGTCTTGAGTTTTTAAGAGAAACCTACCGTATCCGGGAAAATGACTTTCTGTCCTTCGATGCTATGAGACACGCAGCTCAATGTCTCGGTCGTGTATTAAGAGGAAAGGACGACTACGGAATCATGGTGTTGGCAGATCGTCGATTTTTGAAGAAGAGGGGCCAACTGCCTAAATGGATTAATCAAGCAATTCTTGATAGCGAGGTGAATCTGAGCACTGATATGGCGGTGGGAAGTGCAAAGAAGTTCTTACGAAACATGGCACAACCATTCAAGGCACAGGAGCAGGAAGGGGTGAGTATTTGGAGTTTACAAGATCTAGAAAGGTTCAAGGAGAAGCAAGAAGAAGAGACCATTAGGGCCTTGAGGGAGGATCAACAGCAAGGAGATCCAATGGATGGTATTAGAAACGGCAATGGACCAGTGGCGGCGAGGGATGATGAATATGATGATGATGAATTGGAGGCGTCAATGATGCAGCTAGATGCATAATATTTTCAAGCTGGCATTTTACCGGGTTCACAAAACTAATGGCACCAGATTGTAATGTAGATAAACAGCGGCTTCACCGGATCAAGAGGTAGATGAAATTTGAGTTGGTTTGGTATTCTCATTGCGTTGCTGCCGTTGTAATATGAATGGTATAAGGTTGATCACGGTATATGATTTCAATTTGAAAACCATTTATTTCATGCTCTTTGCTAGAGTCCAGAAATTGTCCATCTTCGCCCTAGTTAAAGCATCCCGAGCTGCACTATCCGTTTCGCACACCTTGCTTTGCCACTTTCTGAAAGCTCTTGACCTCTCCTCCCCCTCGAAAACCAAAGCACACTTGTTCAATGTCATGTCCTTGAGCTCTCCCTTCTCATCCTCCGCCTTCAACCAGTCCTGCAATGCCTCTGCTTTTGTTCCCTCTTTGATCCTAGTTGGAGAATTCTGTGTCCAATCAATTCTTTGGAGCATTAGCTTCCGGTACTGTCGGATGCTGTGTTCACCACCCTCGACAATCACTAAGTTGAACCTCGGGTGCAGAATACAGATACCAGTAAGAGCATGCTGTTCGGCGTTCTTGGCAATTTTAAATCTGTGACTGCCATTTGCAAGGTTGTCGATTTTGAACACCATAACATGAATACCCTTAGATGCGTCTTTCTCCTGATTTGTAGCCAATTTCTCATGCCTTTGTTCCTTGGTCAATTTGCGGTCTTCATTCATTTCAACATGTTTTTGGTGTCGGTCCGCGATTTCGCGATTTACACGAGCTTCGACTGCGGTAGGATCTTTCACAGCCTCCTCTCCCAAAACACGCATAAGATTGCCCTTCTTGACTTTTGGGGGAGGTGCAGGTTCCAGACCAAGTCTTATTTTAGCTTGTTGTTCTTTTAGCTCGGCCATGCGGCGCTGACGTCGTAGTTTAGCTTGCTCCTTGGCTGTCAAGAACATTGGCTTCGGTGCAGGCGCATTCTTTTCTTGTGGGGGTTCGAGGAGAACTGGGTGTTGAATATATTCTGTAATAATGGAATCCGGGGTATCAATCTTGAGACTTTTTGTATTATCGATATTATCGTAGTTTTTGCCATCAACCAAGCCTTCGTCCCACCATTCAATTTCAGGCGGTGCTTCAACAAGAAACTTCTTCTCTGTGTCGAGGTCCTCGTCAATACCAATTTTCCGGGATGATTCGGCAATACGCTTTTTCATGGCCTCGAGGGCAGCCTGCCTTCGGAGCGCATTTGCTTGCTGTATATATTTTCCCTTCTGGTTGAAAACCAGCTGCCTCGAATGCCGATTTTTTGGTGTAGCTGTTTGACCACCGAGGCGCATATCAAAGTATGGGTTATTTCTTATCTCCTCCATTGAGGGCCCTGATAAATCAAGTTGCTTCTTGGACTTTGACGCCACTTTCTCCTGCTGGGGGCGAGCATTTCCGATGCTGGTTGCAAATTTTGGAGCGACTGACTTTGACGGTTTGTATTGCCCAAGATCTTGCAGCGCTGGGTGAAGGTCGACATTTAATCCGCCTTTTGCTAGCATGGGGTGTAAACCGACGTTCAAACCGGTGCCCCCGGTGGCTTTTGCTTTACTGCTGCCAACTGCCGCTGCAACCCTAGCTTTCAGAGATGCGAGCTTGTCGGCGGCAGACTCTGGCTTGCCAACGCGGCTGGAGGAGTCATGTCGAGGTGCTAGGATTGGGGAAGCTTTGCCCCGATCCATGGTCAAGGTAAATTTGACTTATTGCTTACAATAGTATATTTAGTAATGTACAATTAGTAAAGGCGTATTTCTTGGCTCTATAGAAAGGTACCGTTCAGGAGAGGCCCTAGATGTCTATATCAAATTGAAGGGCAGAATTGTGAATTTGTCTAAGGCGGGAATACTTATAATAATGTTTACAGCGGAAGTAAGGTTACAATGCATCAATGGTTTTTAACACCAACCCTAAATTTTCTTATCGACTGGGGTCGGTGGAAAAAAAATGTTATCCGACTTTTGAGATAACATTTTTTTTTTCCTATTTTGCAGCTTCACTTGCGAACTTCACTGTCACTTTTAACTGGCTGTTGACCAATTTAATGTTGATACTTATTGCAGAACCTCTGCTTTAGTATTGAAATCATTTACAAGATGAATGTTTCTCAGCCAGTTCCATCTTCCATTGAAAGTGTTGACTTCGCTTTTCTTTCTTCGGCTGAGATAAAAGCACTTTCTGTGAAGAGAATAGAAAATCCCGTTACATTCGATAGCCTTTTACATCCAATTCCAGGAGGTCTTTATGATCCCGCTCTGGGCGCCTGGGGTGATACCATGTAAGAGTTCTTGAGCATTCCCAGAAATCCTTCCTAACTCTCTCTTCTAGCTGCACAACATGCAATCTCAGCTCTTTTACTTGCCCGGGTCACGCAGGCCATATCGATTTACCAGCACCCGTATACCATCCTACTTTTATGGACCAGATTCTTCGGTTATTACGTTCAAAATGCAAGTACTGTCACCAATTGAAGATGTCGAGGAAGGAGGTCAATCGATATGTATGCAAGCTCCGCCTGATTCAACAAGGTCTAATAGGCGCCGCTGAGGAGGTTGACAATATCGAGGTTGCGCAGCCCAAAGGAGACGAAGATGCCGTGAGTGATTCGGACGAAGAGACGCCCGTGGATAGTGTTATTAGACGCCGAAATGCATTTGTCAAGAAGGAGATCAAGGCCGCAAAAGCATCTGGTTGGGAATGGCGAAGAGATAAACACGAAGGAGTTGCTGAAGCTCGCAGGGTTGTGGTCAAATCTTGGTTGAAAGCTATAACTGCCGGAAAAGCTTGCGGTAATTGTCAAGGCATTAGCCCATCGTACCGGAAGGATAGATATGTCAAGATATTTGAGAAGCCGTTGAGCGAGAAAGATAAAGCAAAAATGGCGCAGAATAACTATCGTGCTGTTGACGCTGTGCAATTGGTTCAAGGAGGGAAGAAAGGTCTCTCCAACGGTGGTGGCGATGAAGGTATCGCGGATATGGACTCAAACGAGGACGAGGACGAGGGGGAGGGGGATGCCCTTGATGTGGATGGCGACGTAATTATGGACGGTGCTGTCAAACCAAGCTCAAAATCTAAAGCGGCGCCTTTGCAACAACGATATCTCAGTCCCATGGATGTGCAGGCTGCCCTGACTTTATTGTTTGAGAAAGAGCAAGAAATCCTGTCGCTAATCTACAACTCCCGGACATCTGCGAAGAAGCCATCTGTGATCAAAGCAGACATGTTCTTCTTGCAAACTTTGCTTGTTCCACCCAACAAATATCGCCCCGAGGCACGGACAGGGGATGGTGAAATAGCTGAGGCGCAACAGAACTCCCTCTACAAACAAATACTAAAAGCTGCCGATAACGTCAAGGAAATTTATCACGATATCGCCAATCCCGAGCGAGTGGCACAATCCGCTACTTTACGTAAACGAGACTTCGACGATCTCCAAGAAGCTTGGTGTTCAATGCAAGATGCCGTCAATTCTTTGATCGATAGGGATCGCAATCCGATTCAAGGTGCGGCTGGAAAGAAGAACGAGGATGGTATCAAGCAGAAGCTGGAGAAAAAAGAAGGTCTCTTCAGAAAAAATATGATGGGAAAACGTGTCAATTTTGCAGCTCGTTCCGTCATCTCTCCCGATCCAAATATTGAAACCAATGAGATTGGTGTTCCACCTGTCTTTGCGAAGAAGTTGACGTACCCCGAACCCGTCACGAGCCATAACTTCAAAGAGATGCAGCAAGCCGTTATAAATGGTATCGACAAATGGCCCGGTGCTGCAGCGATTGAGAATGAAAATGGGCAAGTGATCAACCTTCGCAGCAAAACCCCAGATGAAAGAATGGCACTGGCGAATCAATTGCTCGCATCCTCTAGCAGTAGCGTAAGTGGGGCTCGCAATAAGAAGGTCTGGCGCCATCTCACCAATGGAGATGTCGTTCTGATGAATCGTCAACCTACATTGCACAAGCCTTCAATCATGGGTCACAGAGCCAGGGTACTACCTGGAGAAAAGACGATTCGTATGCATTATGCGAATTGTAATACTTACAATGCAGATTTCGATGGAGATGAAATGAACATGCACTTCCCCCAAACAGAGATCGCCCGTGCAGAAGCTCTTCAGATCGCAGACACCGATCATCAATTCTCATCCTCCGCCTTCAACCA
>JWJB01002468.1:0-10762 GCA_000812895.1 Rutstroemia sydowiana | reverse complement strand
CGCCCTCCCCGTCCACCTCGTTCTCTTCTCCCTACTCCAAAACCAAACCATACCCCCCGCACTCGCCAACCACAACAACGCATTCACAAGATCCACCCAAACCGAATTAACCATTCTCTGTACACCTGCATCACCCTCCGGATTCTCATGCATATACATTGAACCAAAAACACCAAAAAGTGCTATCCATAGAATAAAAAGTAGGAAATCCCATAGATATAGCATTGGTATTAGGTTGAAGATTGGGAGGAGATGAAAGACTGCGGTGAAGGCGGAGAGAGATCCGGTTACTACTGCGTAGACCTGAGAGGGGGAATGTTAGTGGATGGTTTTCGCATTTGTATGTGTGGATTTATTGAGGGAGAAATGAAAGAGAAAGATAACATACCCATTTCCCATCAGTATATTTATCTTTAATATCTGCAGTATGCAAATCTGTTCCGTAAAGTCCACAAACAGCAATCGCAAATACAAATTGTAGGAATCTTAAAATCGCATGAGAAATGCGACTGAATCCAAATCCAGTATGTATATCGCGCAAACCATCCAGATTGAAACCCCTCATTTCTGCCGCTATCCTATTCAAATCCTATTGTATCTTTGTGTTGGGTGTTGTATTTTCGTGTTGGTGAGTGTGGATGTTATGGTCGTATTGGTATTATGGTATTGCGAGTTGGTAGCTTCAATGAATGAGGACGTCAACGTAGAATATCGTAATGTAAGGTAGGAACCGGTATTCGTAAGTTATATAACTCTGTCTATCTGTCGTGTACTGAAAAACATGTAACAAGGTACGTATATCGATAGAATGATTCTCGTCCAACAGATTTGGGTGAATAATTCAATCAAGGTACCACAATCTACAAACCAACTTTTAAAAGTTGGATTCGTGGAGTATGATTTGGTAGGATTTTGTTTTGAATAATCGCAGGGAAACCAACAAACAAACAAATGATTGAGTAAATAGATTTCGGGGGAAAAACAGCAATTGAAGTTTTTGAGGTAGTCACGAACAAGTTTACCATATATTAAAGAATAATCAATCCCTTACTTACACTTTACTAACCTATAATTGCGACCTTTTTTTTCTCTTCACCTTCAATGCGACCAAAATAACAGGCCCAAAAGAAATACTCGAATATTGTATAGCAAACATAACAATACCTATGATCCAATGAAATCCTGTTGGTAAACAAAGTTGGCGGTACGAAAAAAAAAAAAACTGGGTTACAGATAAAAAAGATCAAAAAAATGTCAATGATGACGAAAGATGTTGGTTTTAATCTCAAGTTGAAATGTTTGGCCTTGAAAAAGTGGGATGACATGGATTGGATATGGAAGAAGCGAAGAAAAAAGTGATGAACTTTCACATGTTTGTTGGTTTAAATTTACAAGGGGTATTTAATCTCAATTGATTTTATTGGTTAGAAGAAGACGGGTGTCCCCGATACTACTATCGCGATCTTTTTGGTGGAACGAGATTTAAAAGATTGTATCGTGTGAAGAAAGAATATAAATTCATTAATAATACAGTAATAAAAATGGATTTTTATTCTTTCATATGGAGATGGCATCAACTATATTCAAGGAAGTTAAACTTTATAATCTGGGTTGGGTTTGTTGTCGCTCAAAAGTCAAGGATATGAATATCGTAAATACCTATATATTCTCCGATGTGATAGTTTGCCACCTTTATTGCATTTAGGCCATTACGTTCCACTTTTAAGATGGACCACGATATGTATCTTCAAATATTTTATGGTATAGGGTATCAATTGGGCTATTAAAAGGACGTCATTCGAGTTAAGTATATTTCAAATAGCTTGAAGAAGTTGAGATCAAGCTTCTCTCCATTGCGTATTCTTACCAATGCTATATCGCAAATTCAACACCTTTTCAGAATTAGTCGTTCTCTAGGGTATGATATTCGCATACGATTTCAATGTGGTTACGAATTTTGATTCCCATTTCTTAATGGAGATATATACACACTTTGAATCTGTACTTTATCTATGAAGATCTTGTCGCGGAATCACACTCCGGCGGGGAGGTTTGTCTCGGAAGATACAGTATCTTTGTCGATCGTTGGAATGTTTGTGAATGGATCTCGTGAGAAATTTTACACCGACTCCGACATTACATTTAATCATGGAGATTGAGACAACCACCCTTAAAACCAAATCCACATTGCTGAATTGGTATAGTAAAATACAGTACGTGTAATTGTTGATCGCAAAATGTTAAAAGTCCATCTATGTGCGTCAAGATAACGGTGAATCGATTTCAAACAGTCAAATGATTGATTTGGCATAAGTTAGAAAGATAATGTTTCATGGCCCACACCATAAAATATATATCTTTAGTCAATGACGAGCTGTTATGGTTGTGTTTTTATCGTGAGGGCTGGTTTGGCTGAGCTGAAGACTCAACGATGAATACATACGCCCCCCAAGCCAGAGGGAAATGTCAGTGGATACCGCAAATAGGGCTGTCTCATGATAACGATAATTCATTTTTATCTTGCCGACCAATATCAAAAATCCACAAAACATCACCACATTGCATATATCGGTCTCTTTGGATTGTAGGATATTGCGGAGGACTACTTCGTACTCCACGAGTTGATGGATATTGAACCAGTCAAGCCGAACGAGAGAACTTGATAGGATATAAATTGACGTCGAACGGAATATCTGTGTAGATATTCAATATTTCATGTGAGATAATCTCAGTTGAAGATGCTGTATAATTTTGAGACTTCTCAACCATACCATTCCCCTTACATATTTCAACCACCGTGCCACGAATTCACAACACGAAGAAGCTACAATATGTATAGTGATATGCAAATACCCATCTCTGCCGACGTTATAGCTTGGCGAGGCTGCATAATAAAAGATATACGGAGTACTATACAGTATCACAAAAGATCTACATCAGCCTTTCTATAAACCATCTATCTTCAAAGCCGAACCGTATAAAAGATAACGGCGGGAGGAACTGAAATCTTCAAACTTAAGACCCCTTCCCTATCTATCATACGAGATAAGGCGCCCAACCGAAAGCCCAAGGAAGGGAGATCGACAAATATTCGTCTACTTATCGTCTTCAAGATATGATCCCGTATCCATAAAACGAAGGGAACCAATAATTTACCGAAAGCTTGACTACTATCAAAATAATGGTTGCAATACCTTCTATCTTCTCGTCTCGAAGAAGAAATAATCGTCGCTGATATCGAAATGTGGGATATATCTTGGGCTTGGGCGGTATGATGGTTAAAAAATGTACGAGGAGTTACGACTTACCTTACGAGTACGGAAGAGGGGACTAAAGTAAGTAGTGCTGCATAGAGCTGTAGGGACTTCGCATGACATAACCCGAATATTCCGAACGACTTGAAGTAGTGTTCAAGTTTCGGTTGATTGCAATTATATGGTATGGTATGAATGCATGCATGAATTAATAGAGTACCATATCGATAAAAATGAGGAAGAAGTGAAAATTCTTCCTTCTGGGTAGCAGGAACCAAACCTTCAACCCCACTAGAAATTGATATCTTGTTGGTTTATTTTTAATAAACTTAAAGATTAGAAATCAATAACATAACATATAGCCGCCTATTGATCTTATGATTTCTTTGGTACGAAGGAAGGAATGGAAGTTTAGATCAAAAGTTTGGGTGGGAGTTTAGGATTCTTTTCGATTCCTTCAACTTACTGTGCTGTATAAGCCACGATCTTGATGTTTCTATTTTATCATTTTATTAATATCCTAGTTGATATTTGATGTTGGTGTGTAGGTATGTATGTATGCGTGCGTATTTGGGCTATGTACATTATAAGTTTTGAAGTTTACTCAATTATCTACGTCGAGCTACTACTTAACCCAACCCATTCCTCGGATCGGAATAATATTAATAAGATAGATAGATCTCGATCGTATAATTTCTTTTCTTTTGATATGATGGCAGCGACGAATAAGAAATACTTTGATATTTTTTCTTTTTCCCATTTCCCTTGGCATCATTGGCATCGCATCAAAGAGTATATCTTATCACATCTCAAAAGAGGGGTCGAGAACTTGCAATGTTGGATTTCATGTATTTTCAACAAAACTCTACAGCATTCTTTCCTCTAATTTATCCATTTACGTAGTAGTAGAATAAGGTATGGAGATTATCTTTCTTAAGTACATGTAATATATATTTACTACTATACCGGGGGATTTGTAGTTTATAAATTTGTGTTAATACAGGGTTAATACAAAGTTAAAGTAAATAATTGTTGAGTTTTATAGTGGTGGTATTGATGTTTTTAATTCTAATCAGGTAATTTTTAACTTAATTCAAAAAATATTAATTGAGTTTGTTAAAATTGAAGTAAAATTTATAATTAAGTTTTTTTATATTCAGAATAGATTGATTAATACTGTTTTAATTTTAGGTTACAACTGGGTTAATATAGTGTTAGAAAATGGTTTAATGTTTATATAATATAAATTATTTAGGTACTAGCTAGGTATTAAGTAAGTAGATATATACATATTTAATAAATATTACTATTATTT
The DNA here is from genome assembly GCA_000812895.1 of Rutstroemia sydowiana. Taxonomy (NCBI): domain Eukaryota; kingdom Fungi; phylum Ascomycota; class Leotiomycetes; order Helotiales; family Rutstroemiaceae; genus Rutstroemia; species Rutstroemia sydowiana. The sequence continues at coordinate 6,193 of JWJB01002468.1, read as the reverse complement.
ATTATTTTTATTACTAATATATTGCATTAATTTGGCCCTATACACACATGAGTAAACTTTACCTAAATCAATCGATTTTAAAAATATAAATTTTTTAATGTTATTATTAAAAGTGTACAATAGATAGCAAAGTAATTAAGGGTTATTCTGATAATTATTTGAATTTTTTATTATTTTAATTTTGTGTTTTAATAGGGTTAAGATTAACTTTGAGGTTACATAATGTTAAAATATAGCAAATCTGAATTTATACTTTGTTTATACTAAAACTCAGAGTATTTAGCCATTTTGAGTTTAAAAATATTTAGATCAAAAGATTGACCAATTATATTCCAAGTTTATATTAATTTAATGTTAAAACAGGTAATCCATTTAACTCTATTCAATCACTTTTACCTGTGTTAACACAGATTTATAAACTGCGGATCCCCCGGTATAGTACCTAGAGTCTTTTTTGAAGCCGCTGTTAAATTTTATATGTGTACTGACATCATTTTATCCTTCGAAAATAGAAAATTTTGGGTGCTGTAACTTAAGAAATACATTGTAAGCTGCCCCACCTTTGAAACAAATATGTACAGCAGAAGCTTATCATCAAAAACCCTTGTTCATTTTTGATGTAGATCTTCCTGCAGTAGTACAAAATTGCAGATGTGGTGGGCACTGGTGGAGATTCGATAAATTTTATTATTTTATTATTTTCCTTTATTTTATTTTATTTTATTATTTTGTGCCATTTTCACTGATTTTTGTAGCTATCAAGGTATTATATCTATCAAGGTGCTGTATTAGATACCTGGGATTAATGAATTATAGGGTTAATAAATTTCTGACTCATTTTTCAAGACAATTCTTTCCATTTTCTTTTCCTCATGATTCATAATAGTTCCAACTACCACCACCAACAATTTAATTAACCAACCTCTTCATCATATGATCCTCATCATCACCATCATCATCATCATCATCATCATTTCTCAAAAGGAGAATTTACGATTAAGATTTAACAATTTCGAACGGTTGTAAAGAATCGTCACTTCCTTTACTTAATTACGGTTACTAAGGTAACTTTCATCTCCTCCTACGTCGCAGAGTCAAAGCCAAAAGGTCAAAGGTCAAGAAATAAGTAAATGATATAAGAAAGTCGAAACGAAAGTAATAACTTATAAGCCACCATCAATTACCTATTAGTAATAAAATAGGTAGTCAAAAACCCAACAGCAACAATAGCCAACATTAATCCAGTACTTTATTATACCTAATTGAGGTGTATATACACAATTAACGAGGAAAGGTTAAGTTGATCAAACCAAAGAGGGTAATAGATTACGTGGTTGGAAGTTTTTGAAGCCTGAAAAGCATATTGCATTTACCTCCACCCTATATAAAGTAATCAGCCTTGGAAGGGAAAAAAAAACACCCCTGGAAATTTTAAATATACCCTTATCGACAAAAAAGTCTACTCTAGCCGTACCATATATATGCAGTAACTGGCACAGGGCATATTATAGTAGCACCGCTTCTTTTTTCCCCCCTCCACCTTTCGGATCTGAATCTAAGAAACCCTTACAACCCTTCACCACAAATTCTTTTTTAAATCCATGTTATAAGGCTAAATTATTATTGAATTATCAATCCAAGTACAATAAATACTACATACATACATACATACTACATAGGTACATTACAAGTACGTACCCATATACATACTTCCCGACACATCCACGGCACACATCTATATCTTTTTAATTCTAATCAAAGATCAAAAGATTTCTACTTACAGGAACAACATAACTTCCAAAAGTCAATATCAACTGCATGAATTTCCAGAAGAAAGTGTGAACGGGTGGAAAAGAAAGTCAACTTGGTTATTTTAAATAAATTCTCGCTCTTTCTGGACCTCATAAAGATTTATACTATTACCATACCCTTTACCAAACCTCATATCAGATCAAGTCAACAACATTATCTGACTACGTATTTACTTGTTCCTGGTTCTTTTTCTGTAACTTAGGTTACCTATCAGCATCATCACAAACTTTGTGTGCTACTACCACTACAACTACGTTAACAAAATTGTCCGCGCCCTGCTAGGAATATCTTGCATCGCCCAAACTGCGGTACCAAGGTTGCTGCGGAACAACTTGTATGAATGACTTTGAGAATCCTTAACGTATCCACCGGCCAAATTCCTGTCCTACCCAAAGAAACAAACAACATGTCCAGCAATCCTCCTTCCTACAGGAATGTTTCCTACCCACATAGGCGTTCTACAAATACTCGATCTTCCTCTTCATCTGATGAAGATTCACTTTCAACAACATTAGAAGGTTTATCGATCCGACGAAAAGGTAAAGAGAATTCGAGGAGTACATCATTTGGAAGAAATATTAGTGCTGTATCCCCACGTTCTGGTACTTCTGGTATGTCATCATGCAAGCCTCTTCCGCGCTCCACCATTTTACCCCGCCGCCACATACGCTGGTCAAATTAATAAATTGATGCTGACTCGTTGAAATTCATATAGATCATTCCGGAAATTCTACTCCGACACTCGATACCCCAGGTAGAAAAAGAAGCGATCCTATTCCTATATCTACAGAGCAAACCCCCAGAACTCGAGTATATACCCCATTGACAGGACGTGGAGAATTACGAGGGTAAGCATGAATCTTTTACTTTTGAGAGGTTGGATTTCTAGGAATATACTGGGAAACCTCCGAACTTTGTCGCACTGACGTTCTGACGAAATCATATATAGAGGTTACTTTCCCGATCACGAAGATAACATTTCACCAACTTCTCCAATGCTCAAGAAATCAGTCAGTTTTTCGAAAAAACTATCATCTCAAAAGAATCAAGTCGGAGAAATTGTCAAGATGTCTGCAAACTTTTCTTCCATCGATTCACCATCATCTGCCTCGTCCTTCCGTGGACCTGGTTCAATAGTTACCTCTCCATTCGCAATGCCAGAATCTTTGGTAATTCCAAGAGGCAAATACTACCCATCAAATTACACACCTTCACCAACGTCTCCAATTCCGTCTATGGCAACAAATACCCATCTACACCTTCCTCCTAAAAATCAACGCCAAAAGCCAACACCCCCAAATCACCAACGACGATCTTCAGATGTCAAGCGGAAAATACAGCAATACCAACGGGATGTGATTAAGCAAGCCCGTTGTATGGCATCAGTAACTTCTTCACCTGGAGGACCATCAGCACCTGGTTCAAAGCCAATCAGTCCTAGATTGCTTCCTTTGGGTAGTCCCGGACCAATTACACCATTAGAATTGGAAGAAGGTGCAGGATATCTTATTGCCGGCCAGAGAGGATCGGCTGGTAGCTTTATTGGCAACAGCACCAGGGATCAAGAAGCAGTTGATTATATGATAGCAGAAGAGGAGAGACGCAGACGGGAAGGACAAAGCTCCCCTGGTATGCGGGTCTAATCGAACTTCCACATTTGGAAATTCATCATCTTCGACTACTACTACTACCAACTCAATATGGGTTACTTTGAGGATGATCTTTTGCATCGGCGATAACGATCAGGCTTTACTTCGATCATCGTATTCCCGCGGAGTCCGCGTCAAGGCATAAAATTTGATTACCCGTACCCCGCATTGTTACGATTATCTGCCCCCACACTTGGTCTCATCTTATCTCCATACGCATGAACGAAGACCTTCCCCGCCTTCATTAAACTACTACACGTCAGCCTGCATAATTATTGCACACGTTCGTCACATATCGCATTCCATTACGGTGTTACAATTCTTTCCTTTGTTCGCATAGATCATATCCCTCCGCTGGTCAGTCATGGGTATGGTCTTGGATTGGTCGGTTCATTCCTTGAATTGAATTCAAAGAATGGATTTATTGGATTCTCCTGGCTTTCACTTTCGCTCCGCCGATCGTAATACCAAGTGCTGGTTGTATTGGCTTTTCACCTCTTTTACTTTATTACCTCTTTTCTTTTGTTTTTTTAAACTGGCGCGCATTTTTTTATAGACTTTTGATTTTGCTACCTTTTGCGAAGTCGTGCGCGACGGGACAAATAAATGAGCGAAGAGCGAATGGCGAATATGGAATATGGAATAGCGTTTGGTTGGATCTGAATCTGGCACTGGGTTGGGGTTTGGGTTTGGTTGGTAGGGGCGGCGTTCTTTTGTTAGTCAAGGTAGGGTTGAAGTTCGATTGGGCTGGGATGGATGAATGCTTTTGAATTTTTTTTTTCCTGCAGTTTATTGCGGGGAAGCAGGGGTGGGATGGGGGGAAATTGGGAACACGGGATATGATTCGGGATTGGTATGGGGATTGGAGGAAAGGATGGATGGATGGATATGAGGAATTGAGTGATTAAATCGCTGAGATTTGAAATTGCTATGGGAAATTGGGTGGATAGGACTTGGCTTGGGACTAGGTACTGGGAAGGGAAAAAAATTAATACATGAATGAATGGGTGGGCTTGCTATACAGTATTATTGTAGCGAGTATACTTTATACCCATTTATTCAAGCGGGAAGAAACCCGAATTGAGTCGGCGGGGCCGGAATTGAATTGAAGTAGGTAGTCATTAAATGGAATTTTTATTCCTACTGTATTTGTGTCTCTTGAGTGATCGGTGTGTGTGTTTTGCTGTGAGTGAGGTCAAGCTCTACAAGATGAGTAGGTATTGTCTGCTAGAGCTTTGTATTACTATGCCAATACCCACTTCATTTCACTTCACATACTGGTACATGCACATTTTTATCCACATCTCCATGCACATATCCCGCCTCCATGTCAATCTTTCTCATCTCCACTACTTTCGCATAAATAACGCAACTCTACCCGATACTACTGTACTGTATGATAGTTCATGGTTGTTGTAAGGTTATGTATGTATAGAGTGTGTATGTATTGTTTATCTGATTAGATATTGTATTTACTTATTATCTACTTATCAGCAGATGATTATGATGTATTGGTTAGGTGGGTGGCAATGTCATCCTAGCGCAAGCTGTACATCAATCTTTTATCCTTCCTCCCCGAATGCATGTCCCCACAGAACCACAGATAGGATGCATGGCGCTACTGTATTGTACTTTCTTCTACGGTGCGACTTTACTGTAGCTTTTGCCATAGGTAGTTAGTTACTATGGTATATCATTCCTCATTTCGATTCTAATTTATTTCTTTATTCGAGATCGCAGAATCGAGAATCGAGATTGAACGGAATGGAATGGATATAACTATATACATAACTACTTGATTCGTTCGGCATATGAAGTTTTCTATGTATGTATGTAAAGTTCAAAATACCCCGGCGGGGGTGGTGCGGGGACGGGGTTTTATTCATTTAGCTAGTAGTACTTCCGACGATCAATCTACTTACTATACTATACTATACTCGAATGATTCATATATATATAATTTATACATACAGTAGAAGAAAAAGAAAACCCAATTGGTAAAGCAAAGCAAAGTAAAAATCTCAGGATTGGTGGAAAGATAGAAATATATAAATCTCTAACTTCCCTTCCTTCTTTTCTTCGAATCCTCCTTCTTCTTCTCAAGTTATTTCATTTTCTATTTTGAATTTCTATACTCTACTCTACTCTATCATCACCCCTATCTCCTATATATATATGTTCTCTTCTCTCACTACACTACACTACACTATCCCCCTATATCCTCTTTCCATGCTTCCTTCAAAACTGCGTCCATCATCTTCGATCTCTCTCGCAGTTAAGCTAAGCTAACAGCACTTACTTTACTTCCTTACTTTACTTTCCAATCCATTCTCGAGTCAAACTAAAAGAATCTAGCAATCCCTTTCTTTATTTCGGGATTATTGTATCGGATTACTGTTAATTCATTCATTCATTTAGCATTAAGCCAAGAAAGGACCTTTCTACACGTTTAGAAGAATTCATTACATTAGTTAAGTTGCCTGTATATGTATATAAATCGAATATGCATAAACAGTTCTTCTCTCCTCTTCCTTCCTTGAAATCACTTTTATTCACTCCCTTTCACTACATTCACTAAATTCCCAATACTATACATCAATTCACTTCATTAATCTACATAGACAATACAATACACAATATTTCATCTCAGTATTCAACCTTTCTCTTCACTCCCCACAAATCCAATCCAACCCATCACCCTAATTCAACACATCCCACATCCCCCCTCCCCA
>JWJB01002396.1:0-10460 GCA_000812895.1 Rutstroemia sydowiana | reverse complement strand
AAGTTTATATCCTCATAATTTCTTAACATAGTAAACGATTCAGGCGACCGACTCGTATAACCTCACACTAATAGACTATAGGGTCACCGGATAGGCTATTAGGTAAAATAGACCAATGGGTTAGACCAGAGAGAATGGGAAACAAAATTTATTAAGAAAAAAAAAAGGGTGTTGCTGCATTCCTTTGGGTGATTATTGAGTCTCTCTCCTTCCTACATTTGCTTGACATCTCATCCTTCTCTTCCTTCTTTTACACCTAACATAATCGGCCAATTCAACCACCGTTATATTTCATTGATTACTTTGCTCCCAATCTTGACTACCACTACCCATGCCCTTTAGAATCCAAATTCCCGAATAATATGTTCTTAGGTGATTTCAAAACAACAAAGGGAAAAAGCGAACTAGCCATATCTTAATCCTACTCAATAATTTCTCAAATACAATCCTCGAGAATTCCAGAAATAAATCAGTTTCCTAACACGTAGTATAACTTCTCCAAAACAACCTCTCTGTGATTTTCTCAGGGGTCTGGGGTTGGCCTCCAGATCAATCTAGCGCTTAACAAAACCATGACTATTGCACAAAATGCGAAATGCCTTTGCCGCTACCAATTTATTCCGATTTGGTGTTTTCTCTGTAAGTGACTCCCCAAACTTGATCATCACATTTTGTAGGTTTGTGATTTGTGTCTGCACCTCATTGTTGTTCTTGATCCACCATTGAACTAGAAAGGTCTTGTGGATAGTAGGATAATTGAGTGAGGTAGGTAGGCTGCAAATCGAATTTCTTTGCTACTGTACTGCTAAACGGAGGAGGTCGTCGATGTTGCTCGGGTTTCATATACGGAGTGGGAGATTGATTAGAAAATCTCCTTTTGAATTCTCGAGCATTTGTTATTGGTTGCAATGCTCTTTTATATTTTCAAGTAAGTTGCTTTTGTATTTTAGGAAATGCTGTAGCTTTCTTTTGATTGTTCAAGTGGGGGGTTGTAAATTTTGAGGACTTATTCTACTTACCGGAAAATGGTGGTATTTCAAAGTGTATTGCATTAGAACATGGGGTTCTGGGGAAGACCCCTTGGAGAATAATCATTCAATCAAAGTATACATTGCGACATAACAAAGAAATAATTCACAACTAGCATGGATTCTGTTGTTTTGATACCTTACGCTTGTGTAATTTGTGTAGACGGATATTACCTTGATGGACATCTTAGTGCGAATCGAAAGTAGGGGTTATTTAGCTTCACAGAAAACTCAATACAGTACACCAATATCTTGGTTCGTTTCCTCAACTCTTATTCCCGTCTAGAACACCCATTGACCAGAACTAAAGAGCCCCCAGCCTCTAACGCCAACGTCCAACCCTTGCTTCCTCATAAGCACGCTCCGAGTAATCCGCCCATTCTCCTCCAGAATTTCCAGCCTCATCCGAGACCTTCTTGCCCGAGAAAGGAACTGCCTGACCCACACATGGAAGACTCGCCTTTCCTGTAAAACTAGCCAAGTTGTCGTCATCAAAAATAAGAGTTCCGTCCTCAGCCTCGTAAGAAATTACACCTTCACCAGTCTCACGACACTTTAATTTCAAGTAGTATGTGCGAGTAGTCGTGGATTTGGCTTTTGTTGCTGTTGTCTTGGCCATTTTTTTTGGCTGGCTTGCATTCTTTGGTGGACGACCTCGGCCTTGGCTTTGTGGCGGTTCTGGCTTGGTGGTAGAGTCTTCTTTGTTCTTTGGTGGACGACCTCGACCACGTGGAGTAGCAAGCTTGGGTGGACGGCCACCGCCTCGAAGTGTAACAGCTGTCTTGGCTTTCTTTGGTGGGCGGCCACGGCCCCGGGGAGCTTCGGCCTTTCGCTTGGATCCTGTGTGCTCTGTAGTATCGTCATCATCATCGTCCTGGTCGTCGATTTCGTCCTCTTCCTCATCCTCGTCGTTGTCTTCATCATCCTCCTCCTCATCTTCGTCGTCCTCTTCCTCTCCATAACGATCATCACGGTCTAGCTGAGAGCAATATCGATCTAGAGCTTTCTTGTCCGCACTAATAATCATAACACCCTCAAGAATTCCAAAATCAAAACCGGCTTCGAAAATGCCCTCTGTTTTAGTCTTGCGAATGTCAAGACTCAGTTCATCTACATCTTCTGACCATCCTCCTTCAATTTCTTGACAGTCAACCATGTAGCTACCAGCAATTGAGAACTTTGTGCCTTTCTTCTTCTTTAAACTATTAAGATAGTCGGTGTGAAGTTCTGTACGTTCAGCCTCCCGTTCTTCTTCCGCTACCTCAAGCTCTTTCGCCTCTCTGTGAACATGGCTAGAGGCTGCTTCGTCCACAGCTTTACGTTCAGCCTCCCGTTCTTCTTCCGCTACCTCAAGCTCTTTCGCCTCTCTGCGAACATGGCTAGAGGCTGCTTCGTCCACAGCTTTACGATCCCAGCCCATGAAGATTGTCTGAGTAATTGATCCCCCGCCCGTCTTTTGATGCAAACCAGCGATCTTGCTCGCGGCCTCACGCATCCGACCAGCCTTATAATCACTACTCGGGGGGTACGGGATCCCAACAACCGTCGTCGTCTTCTTGGGATCCGGTTGACCAGAGGAAAGAAAGTATCTCTCTATTACGTAGCGGGGCTCATTGCTGAGCTGTTCAGGAGTGTTGCTTTCGAGCCAATCCATGTGCATCTGTTCGCGTAACTGGACGAGATGTTCGGGGACGTTGTCGCATTTTCCAGCCGCAAGAAGTTTCTTGAACAAAAGAGTTCCCATTCCACTAAAGTCTTTTTCGTCAAACTCAACGCCGTAGTGTTTTAGTTGACCACGAACAAAGGAGCCGCGATAGCTTTCTCTCATCTTCCTCTGTGCTTCGGAATTGAGAGTTGGCAAAAACATGGCTCGAAGTGAAGAACCTGAGTAGAGCGGCACGTCACCTGGCATGGCATGAAATTGGCCCTGGCGAGAGGTGAAACCATCTCTAGTGATATCATTACGATTGATATCATTACGATCGTACGCCATGGCACCAATAGGCGGGGCTGGCTATAGGAAAACAGCCTCAAAGAGAGGTTATAGAAGCTCTATTTGGTATGAATATCAAAAGCTAATTATTGTTGATTAAGTAGAAGTTGTAAAATCTAGACGTTGCAAGAATTAGATTTTGTAATCAGCCGCGTTTGTTTATCTATGCAGAGATGCGGTCAGAACGGTACCCCTGTACCGTTAACGTGTGTCGGAAAATCGCTTTTTTTTTACCTAACTATGCATTTTGTACTGAACATTTAGAACATGACTTTTTTTTTATTCTAAATTTATTAATAACTCAATAACCACATCTTAGAAAGTTTTAATATTCTATGTTTAATATTATTAATATTAAAAGAAGCTAAATACAAAGTAAGAAACATTTTACTTTTCTTGTTGTTGAATAAAAGCTTGTTAGATAAATTAAGGGTAAAATCGTAGAATATTAAGGTTAAGCATAATGCTTATATTGTTACAAAACCACAAATGTAAAAAATGTGATTTTCAATTTAGATTAATACTTCAATCTTTCTTATATGAAATTAAAGAGCTTAACTATAGCGTCAATTTGCACTACTTTTTATAACAATTAAGTAATTATTCATAAAGTTATTAACAAATAATGGTTGTTGCGATAAAATGTACAGTATAAAATGCACACTTAAAAAAAAGCTGTTACTGGTATGTACCGACACCTTTGTATATCGAGATATTGTATATTGTCTATCAGATAACCCTACGCTCTTTTGACGAGTCCAACCTGTCAAGTTAACATTTCATAATAGACAGTTTTACTTTTGGTCGAGAAGGAAAGGCTAAGACAAAAAATTTATACTGATTAATTTGATATCGATCTTTCTATATATGCTGTAATAAAATTACGCCCTCCACTCTATCCTATCCATCCATCCATCCGCACATCCTTATCGCCATTCCCTTCCCCGTTCCTCTCCCCATCTCCCTTATCTATTCCCCGTTCCCCTTCCCATCACAACCCATCATTCCAACAACCTCAAAATATCCATCTCCCCCATCATGCCCATATTTAACGAATTCAAATTCAAATTAATATTCATATTCAAACCCAGATTCAAATTCGCCCAATCGAATGAATCTACTGATGCCAAGTTAATATCATTGGGAAGAGGAAGCGGGAGATTCTCGATTGCCGGGAGGGACATTTCGGTGTTCTGGATGGACACAGAATTGGGGTGCGAGGTTGACATTGAGGTTGGGCTGGAGAATAGAGGTGGTATTTCCAAAAGGGAGGGGATATGGGTGGGCTGTTGCTGCTGAATTGGAGGATGATTGAGAGGAGATGCTGTTGTGGATTTTGGATGTGTTCGTGGGGCAGCGGGTTGGGGTTGAGATGTAGATGATGGTTTTGATGATGATGTTGATCCTGGTTTTGATGCTGATGAGGATATTTGTGGTTTAGACTTGTTTGTTGCGTTTGTTGTTGTACCAGTTTTTGTGTTGGGGTTTGTGGTTGTAGACGTAGACGCTTTCTCCTCGACTTCAATCATCTGATGAATCTTGAGCCTTTCTCTGCTCTCGCTCCACTTTTCTTTCCCCCTTCCACTACTCCCATGCTTCCCATCTTTTCCCTCCTTCCCCACATTCCCATTTCCTTCTTCCCCCGCACCATCTTTCAACCCCTCCTCCTTCCCATTCCCATCTTTATCCTTACCCTTTCCACCGTCCGCTGAACGATTCAAATTTCTCCATCTGTCTCTTAAATCCGTCGGCTGCCTTTCGGCCAGATGCCACCTCTTATCTCTTCTAATCCGGCTCCATTGCGGCCCATAAGCCGCATAGCCCTCCAAGATCTCCATATCATCCTGTTTGGTGAAAGCCTTCCTCTCTCTTCTCGACGACGGCTGGAACGGCGTCGAGCCTTGGATGTCAATTCCTAGATCTTGAAGGTCCGTAAGATCCTTACGGTGATGTCGAGGTTTGCGCTGCTTATCGCCTAATTGTTGCTGCTGCGGCGGCGGCCGATGTGTAATTTCAAATGATGAATCCGCCTCCTTGCTGTTCCCTTTCGAGTTTCCTTGAGGTTTCTTACCACCACCTCTCAACTCATCTGGGCAACAAGTCCTAAACCTATCCTTCAGATCTACTGCGCTTCTCCCATTCCCCTCGAATGAGGTCTTGAACTCTTCGTCCTCGAGAATATCAGTCCACCTTCCTACTCCATGTTTATGCACCCCTAACAACAAATTATTTGTTTCTTCATTCGACCATTTTTTCCGCACCTTCACCCCACTGGCCTTCTTCTCTGGTTTGCCTTTCGCCTTCTCCTTTCCCTCTGGCACAACCGTCGAAGTCAAAATAGGTTCGGCTTCTATCTCAATGTTTTCCGTCTCGGTTTCGTCCCTCGGCACAACCGCCACTTCCGAATTCAAGGTATTCCTTCCATGACTATCGTGAAACGCGCTGCTTGAGATAGGTGGGAAAAGCGTTGCTTGTGGGGGAGGTTCGAAAAGCCCGATAATAATGGGAGGTACCACTTGTTTATTTGAGCGGGGCTTCTTAGGTTTGGGTTGTGGAAGCTGCACAAAATCATCGGAATTGGGATCTATGCGACGCTTTTTGGAAGAGGAAGCAGCGGAGGATGAGGAAGGGAGGTTTCGATTGCTGGTATTGCTGGTGTTATCGTCGGAAAGAATCTTGCGCAATGATTGTGGGGATGAGGGGCCGAGTGAGCGGGGTGGCTTGCTATGCGGATGAGAGGGCGAGGTATTGGAATGAGGATGGGAGTCGGAGTCGTGGGGGAGAAATGGAGGGTGCGTATGTGCATGAGACATGGAGGTCTTGCCAGAGCGAGTACTGGTATGTGGCTCAATTGGTGAAGGACGGCATGAGGCTTTGACGATATTTGGATCGTGAAGACGGGGCAGAGAGAGTGAGGATGGAGAGGCGTATTCAGAAGGGTCTTCGTTGAGCAGGGCTATTAAGCGCGGCTCGATAGTTCGCGGCTCGATAGTTGTGTACATTATCCAACTTGATCATGGCGACAGAGGTAGTGGAAGGGAATATTTTATTTCCTAGCTTCAACGAAATTATATACAGATGATGGACGTCGTAAGGACAATTGCTGAATGATTGATCAATTTGCGAAGTTAAGCATTGCCGGTTGCGGTGTTGCTAGTTCTATCTTTAGATCTGTGGATTGATGGTCCGTGCGTTTGCAGCTAGTGAATATCTCTGCATACTAGGTACCTTCACTCAGGCCAGCCTGGATAACAACTACAAAATAGCACAACAATTTAAAATTCTGTATTGAACTCGCATTTCCAGCAGCTAGCCAACCTCATCTAAATATGACTTCCATTCTTCCCCCCTTTCCCAGATTCGTCATGACAGTCTTCGAGCCGATATCCCTGTAAGTCACCCGCTCCAACCCTCCACCTTCCCACTTAACTCACCTTCCCAGCGTCACCGGTTTCCTCGGTGCCATCTTCTCGCCCTCCTGGTTCATCAGCGAGCAAATTGCGAACTCGCCATCTAAGCTCGCCACCGACAATGAAGCTCTGGTCGCCCTACAACTAGGTAACATATACTTGCTTCTAGCTATGGTGGGTATGGGTGTACTGTATAGTACGAATGAAGCACGGGTTGTGAGAAATTATGTGTGGGCGCTTTGGGTCGCTGATATCGGGCATGTTGGTATTACGTGTGTGGTTTTGGGATGGGAGAGGACTTTAGATGTGGGGTCGTGGAATGCGATGACTTGGGGAAATGTGGCTGTTACGGTGAGTTATTTTTTTGTTCTTTGGGGTTTCTAGGAACTTCGCTGGGTGGGAGTGAAAGTTTTTTTTGTTGAATGCGGGTGGATCTAACGGGATGTAGATTTTCTTATGCTTGACTAGAACGCTATATCTACTTGGGTTATTTGGACCTGATAGGAAGCCAAATATGAAGGCTGATTAATCAACCAACTCAACTGTGCTTCCATGATGCTCAGGCGTGTGGTGTAGCATCGTGCAAAGGAGACTGCTTGAGTTTTTATTCGTTAGCGGGTTCTGTCATCTTATACCCACCAGCGTTCACATGATCTGTTGCGTATATTGGTCAGGCATTCTGCACACCAGTTCAATTTCAATTCCAATTCTATTCCAAATCGTGCTAAATCTGAACTTATTACGCAGATGAAGGTGCAGTTGTTCATATTCAAGATATATTTCCTTTAACAGTATTGGAATCTCGCCTGGTTCCTGTCAATCCAATCCCAGCCACGGTTTTCCTGTAAGCTCACTCGTGTTTTGGCTCTAAGCTCATATGCTGGAGGGGACTTATTGACTGGTCCGACAACCGCATTTCATCGAAATATCGAAACGATAATACAATCTCAAGGACCGGGCGTCTAGTCACTTCGAGAGATGTTTCACCTTGAAAGAGGTATAAAAATGCTTATTTACTTTGTCGATAAACCCTTCGCAATTCTTGCATATAGCCGTGCTGACAAAAATTGTGGCATTATTGAAGCCATCCGATTCCGAGAGGTTGCGCTTATGGATGAGATATGCTATGAGCTGTTTTTCAGCATGAGTAGCATAGTACCGGCCCTCTATGTTTCCATCCAAATCATGTGGAGTCAGGTCATGCTGGATCTCATTAGATAAACTGCGAACCCGCTCGGTCCAAACAGAACCAGGTTTGATAGCCGAGTTTGGAAAATCTGACCAGCCACTGCAGGATACATCATCGTATGATCCATCGATAAGCGCTTTGAATTTAGAAATCAGTTAAGAGACCAAAGCGATCGTATTTCCAATAAAGGCATGAGATAACTTACCAATTGTTTTGCCTTGACCATATACAACATGGCTAGCCTCATGCCTATAGAAATCGATATAGCGGCGCCCATCTACGCCCCGACGCGAGACAAACTTTCCGGATTGACGCCGAGTGATTGATCTGGCTGGATACTGTTCAAAATTACTCATATGCGACGGAGTTCGTATTGGGTTTTCTACTGGTATCGTAGGTTCTGGGCTTGGCTCCAGAACAGTATCTGCAGTGAATTGTTCATCTTGGCGTCCCAATATACTTTTCATGCTCTCTTGGCACTTGACAACAAGATCCTTCAAATTTTCATTCCCACTATTATTTATCGTCTCCTTAATGTCTAGCTTCTTGCACAGTTTGACTACTGACAGTAGGCGCCTCTTGAGGCGAGAAATATCATCTGCCATAGTTTTCTCGCACTGATCTTCAATTTCAGGCTCTCCGTTGATACTGAACTTGTCCATCTCATTTGTCAATTCGTCAATAGCGTCTCCTTTATCATTTTGATCGAAAATGGGTTCTCCCTTCCCCTTCGGATCTTCAACAAGCTGATTCGTGACCTCCACCTCCTTCGCAATAATACTATCATTTCCATCAGCTACATGCACGTCAAACAAATTATCTAAATCTCTCTCATCCCCTGCAACTCCTAAACGGTGTCCTTCCTGCATGATACCTGTTGCTGGATATCGCTTGTATGAATTGTCAGAATGAAAATGCAAACCCTAATGTGCGATTATATGGCATGTTGTCTTAAGGATTAAGGATTGAGGTGGCCCCGCATGTTAAGTGTAACCACACCTCAGCATAGTAGTGCTTCCAAAGATATGTAATTGGCTCAATAAGAAGCGTGATACATTCAAAATGCTTGTTTTACATCTGAAAGATAATTTACGTCAATAATTTCAAGGAATCATATTGAAGCATCAACTGACAATATACAACATATGCATCTAACTCATATATTTGCAACACTGTTTGAGCTAGAAGTTTCTTTATCACGAAAATTGGCCGTCATCTATTGCAATATTGCCGTTCACCATTCGGCAACATAAAATCTGAAAATAGTGAAAATGGCCTATGACGATTTTATTGCCCTAACTGCATGAGATATTATTAATATTTGTTGGGCTACTCGTCTGCAAATCCCATCGGGATTCCAATGTTCTTCTTCACCAATCCAAGGGGGCATCGGTAATATGACAGCAGCTTATGTTTTGAGTAATTTTGTCCCTGGTTAGCTTCAGAGGTAGGGCAAGGTATGCGTATCATGCCACCTCCAATTTCTGCGGCTTTAGCAAACTGCTCTATACACTCCAGGACGGACTCCACCTCCACTCCATTTCTATATGCTGGTCCAGTCACAACTTGCTTTAGGTCGGAGATCCAGTTCTCGCGCGCCTTACGTCTTCCATACAGCGTTAAGTCTCCTACCTTGTCAATGAACCCCGATTTGACCTCAAATCGGACGTCGAAATACTCCTTTACTCTGGAGATAAATTTTTTGCAATCAAAGCATGGCCAGCTGCTAACGAAAATGGTGCGTCCACGAAGTATTTCGACACCACCTTTATTCAAAAAATACGTTATCAGCTGTTTTTCGGCATGGGAGCAAAAGTATTGGCCATGGTATGCCTCGTCCCATGGATGTTTCTCCACTGAGTATTTTATTTCTTTGCATAACTCATTAACTTTCGGCGTCCATATCTTACCAGAGATAAATCCAGATTCGGAATTATCAGACCAGCCACTTTGCGCCTTAATTATGTTTTCTGATTGTAGAAATGCTGGATTATAGATGTCAGATATCGCAATCAATATCCACAATCGTATCATATTGAAGAACTTACCTATTGTGGAGCTAAACTTTCTTACAGGGTAGGTATCTTCAAGTTGGTAAATATCTATACGCCCTTGCCCGGATTCATCGTCGCTTGGTTCTGGTGTAAGTCCATTGATTATAACATGTTTATACTCATGTCTGTATAGCTTGTAAAATTTGATACAATATCGGCCATATTCATCCACACACGATCCGAAAATTACTGAATCTGGTATAAAGTCTTCGTAACCCGGACGCTCGGGTTCTTCGTTCGAATCCTCGTTTACGACAAGTTTGGTGGCCAGTTGACTAGTCGAGAGCTTGAGGCCACTCCCATATTCTTTCTCCTCGTGCTTCGCTGGAGCTTCCAGAAGGGAATCGATGCCCCTTTTACACTTGGCAGCAACCTCCTCCAAATTCTTACAGCCACCCGCACTGATCGACTCCTTGACAGTTTTTCTCTCAAAGAGTTCGGCAATTGTACCCAAAAGTGTCTCCAGCTCAGATATATCATCTGTCACGGAATTCGAAGTGGAAACTTGATCATCGGAAGTTCCATCCTTGATATCAAGATTCTTCATACCCTCTGCCAAGAGCTCCAGGGAAGTTCCATTCCTCTCTATCCCCTTCGTATTGCCAACAACTCTGCTCGCCTCTTCCATCTTTAAAGCCCTATCAGCCGGAAAATCATTCAGATCCGTAGAAGTTGATTTCTCATCAATGCTACCGGTGACTGCCGGATTCATTTCTTTTTTGTCAACCGGTGGTTCATTTTTCGCTTGATTGATTCTCTCTTTTCCTTCTGGGTCCTCAATTATTT
>JWJB01002395.1:0-10991 GCA_000812895.1 Rutstroemia sydowiana | reverse complement strand
TGTGCTACGATTGACAGGAGGCGTATCATTGTAGGATGGAACTTCCCTCGGTGGTTTCTCGGGTGGTTCCCTAGGCGGTGGTTCAGGCGCATTGCGATTGGACCGGGATGTGAAATAGTTGTTGCGGTTTGCTGTTGCCGGTTCATCTACACCTGGATTATTAGGGTCAAAGCCAGTTTTCCTTGCTCCACTTGTACTCGGATGTCGATCACTAAACGATGCAC
This sequence comes from Rutstroemia sydowiana, assembly GCA_000812895.1. Lineage (NCBI taxonomy): Eukaryota > Fungi > Ascomycota > Leotiomycetes > Helotiales > Rutstroemiaceae > Rutstroemia > Rutstroemia sydowiana. Next base: position 10,767 of record JWJB01002395.1, on the reverse strand, counting down.
CAGCAGATGCCTGGGTAGACCTAAATTCCTCATATCCAGGCTTTGCTTTTGGTGGTGGTGGATACCTGTAACTATTACTCTCTTCCCTACCAGACTGCGGAGTGTATTCTTTGGGAACAGCTTTGGGGGTTGACCATGTCGAGCCTGGCCCAGGTTTCGCTGAAGATGGAGATGAAGTCGTTGTTTTTTGGTGACCTCTCATGCTCTCCCAGGCATAAAACGCAGCGCAGCGCAACCAGACCATGAAACCAAACAGCCAGTCAACCAGCCACCAATTCCATCTTTCCCTTTCATATATCCTTCTACCATCAATATGAATATCTCCCATACACACCAGTTTTTGATTTTTTTTGATTCAAGCACCCATTCACATTCCTTTTCTCTCCACCCATGATGCATTCCATCAAGATTCTGCACCACACCATTGAATAAAATAATACTGACATGATAACAAAAGCGTCTCTATCCTCAAATCTTAATTAGTAATATCGTTAAACAAGACCATATTCCTCCATATCTAATGCGCCTTCTTTCTTGGTCTCTCTCTCTCACGATTTTCGGCCATCGAAAATTTGCCCTTGTTGAGAGAAAATTCCTTTATGACCTGGTCATGAGCTGCCATTGCGGCAACCCAATGACTCATGACCGCTGCATCTTCTTTTAGACCGCGTCTGTATTTTTCAAGACCCTCGTCACTCTCCCATCTAAACGAGCCCGCCGAATCGTTTTGGTTTTTGCGTGCGACAAGATGTAACATGATGCGTTTGGAAAATAAATCCCAGTCACCCATGTAAGCCGTGAATGCTGATAAGTAAATGCCTTGTGCCAGTTGACTGTGATTCTCATGAGAGTATCTTGGGGCAGAGGGAGGTTTTGGCAAGTCGAGGGAAGAAAGAATATCTTCAATTTTAAGATCTTCGAAATCAACCTTTAATGAATCAGCATCGACTGGAGATTGAGATGGTGCCGCAGCTCTCTTGTGTTGCTCGATGTTGATTTGGAGATTACCATTGGCCTTTTGGCTTGGTATCGGGGCTTGAGGTTGAGCTTCGGGTTGTGGAATAACTGGAGGAGTATCAACATCCATTGCATCAGGACTAGATGATTCAGTTGCCGGAGTTTGTGGGACTCTTCCAGCACGACCTTTGAAAAGTGGTTTCTCGTCAGAACTGCTATCTTCATCATCATCAACTATCACAGCAGCAGAACCTGCAGTAGGTTTAGCGGTTTGTGTCCTTGTCTTTCTAGACCCAGCTCTTGAGGGAAGAGAAGGTTTATTCTGCGGTTGGAATGCAGGCGGGGCAAACGTTTGTGGTTTGAAAGATTCCTCCCACTGTTGTGCCTGGAATACTGTACCGCCCGGAGACTCAATTGGTGTGTCTGACTTTGAAGCAACGAAAACCTGTGGAGCAACTGGACGGATTTTGATTGGTGAACGTGTTCTCGACCGACTGCCTGACTGTGTGCGTGAACGAGAATGGATTGGAACTTGGGTGGTCTTTTGCTCAGGCACAAAGTAATCACCTCCAGCTTCAAACTTTCCATGCCACTCCTCCGAAGAGAATTTTGTATTGATGTTGTCTGCGCTAGCTCGAGGGAAAGCTGTGGGTTGGGTAGGGGAAAATGTTTCGTCATCTAATTTTATCGAGAAGCTAGTTTCGGGACGTCCATTAGCATGTGCCTGTAAGCTTTGCAGCAAAGAAGAAAAACGCGGTTGTGTAAACGAGGACGCAGATTGACACTTATTGACAAAATCCTGCTGTTTGGCCGCGGAACTCATCCTGGCCATAGAAGGTTTGCCAACGGAAGGTGTGCCTGGTTCACGGTAGAGCGGATCACTGAAACTCTTGCTCTTGCGTCTGGATCTTTCAGCCAGCTGTTTGTTGAATAACAACTGGTCGACAAGATCATGCTGTACAGCCTCAAACGGATGTAGGTTCCGGATTGATGTAGGGCTGCTGGTAAGTACTTCGTCGGCATCCTCCCCTTCGCTATATTTCAAAGTAGAAGAACGAATTGATGCTCCACTAAGAGGCGCCGTAGTCGAATTACCTGCTGAAGCTTGAAACAAATGTGGAAATTTCTCCTTGTACGCATTTTGAACACGGGTAGAGAAAGACAAAGGAGGATGCAAAGGTATAGGAGCGCCAGACACTGTTGCTCGCTTGGCATGATGACTTCGCTCCCCGACATCTGGAAAAGGATAAGTAGAAGATCTGCCATACATTGAGGGTTCCGGTTTGGGTTCGTTTTTGGTCGAACTGGTCTCTTTGGGGGGATTGGCGTCTTTTGTTGGGTTGGCCTCTCTAGTAGTTGAACTATCTGAGAGTCCATCTGAGGGGAAACCATTAATTGGAGAACATGCATTGGGATTTTCCCTGTACCATTTCTGGAAACTCGATAGAGTGCTAGGCTTACGTTCACTTTGTGGTCTTGCAAAGTTGGTTGGCTCTTGCTGCTCCCTGGCCGGTGGAGCCTTCCTGGGCTTTGCCAATGGTCGTGGCTTTTGAGATTGAATAGGAACTTCTGCGCTGTTGTCGGAATAGGAGGACGAGTCTGGAGAAACTGCAGAAGCACGAGGCGGTTTTGGATTCACATTTTCGTGCGGAGAAGCAGAAGCTAGATTAGGATCTGATCCAGATCTATTAACGTGTTTCTTGGAATCAGATCTAGCGAGACCTTCTCGCGTGCTCTTTGATCTGTTGAGATTAGCTGTCTCGAATGGGTCAAACTTTTCTCCTCCTGCATTGGCATAAGGTGTGCTGAGACGAGGTTCGAATGACGTATCGTCTTCAGCCTCTCCTGCTGCCTCTCTGAATTTACGCAAAGGATCATTTGTTCTGACCGAAGGGCGTGTGCTACGATTGACAGGAGGCGTATCATTGTAGGATGGAACTTCCCTCGGTGGTTTCTCGGGTGGTTCCCTAGGCGGTGGTTCAGGCGCATTGCGATTGGACCGGGATGTGAAATAGTTGTTGCGGTTTGCTGTTGCCGGTTCATCTACACCTGGATTATTAGGGTCAAAGCCAGTTTTCCTTGCTCCACTTGTACTCGGATGTCGATCACTAAACGATGCACCAGCAGATGCCTGGGTAGACCTAAATTCCTCATATCCAGGCTTTGCTTTTGGTGGTGGTGGATACCTGTAACTATTACTCTCTTCCCTACCAGACTGCGGAGTGTATTCTTTGGGAACAGCTTTGGGGGTTGACCATGTCGAGCCTGGCCCAGGTTTCGCTGAAGATGGAGATGAAGTCGTTGTTTTTTGGTGACCTCTCATGCTCTCCCAGGCATAAAACGTGCCTTTCCTAGCTTCTGCGCCTTCTTGTGCCGCTGCGCTAGGTGGTTGTTTTGGCGTATGAAAATTTGAATATCTGGCGGCACCAGCAGATGGTGGAGGGTTTTTGTTGCCGCCGCGATAAGGTGGTGGCTTTGGGGGAGGTTGAAATCCTGCACCGTAGGACGAATATGGATTTCCTTTGGTATGAGCTCTAAAAGCCGATGCTGATGTGTATCGAAATCTCGACCTCGCCTCATCATATCTCGCTCGTTCGGTGGGATCGGTAAGAATTTCGTGTGCAGACTGAATTGCCTGGAATTTAGATGTGATATCGCTTTCCTTTCCTAAATTTCGATCGGGGTGGTATAAGAGGGCTATTATTGCGAGAAACGTTAGCCATTTGGATGCTGCAGCAGATTCTTTTTTAGGCTTCTATACCAAGTTTCCTAAACTGCTTCTTAATATCGTTGATGGTAGCAGACTGCTCGATCTCGAGATCTGCATAATAATCCCGATCAAGATCTGCCTTCACCATATTGAAGGTAAGTCAGGTGGTTACCCGTTGCGAAGCTCAAAATGTAATCGAAAAGTGGTTTGTATTCCCAAAGGTATAACAGATAAGTAGATGGCAGACAGTTGTTCAACCTGGTCGTTGGATATATTATTGATACGTGCAATATTCACCATTCGGAATTGAAGTTGAAGAAGTAGAAAATCCCCCGATTAAAATAATTTTTGGTAAAAAGGTGAAGAGATGTCGGTCCCGCTATTTCTTTCTACGAAATAAGAACCGTCGAGAATGACCGAAGGTTGACTAGGCAGCGCGTCTTGATCCTCCACACCTCGCTTTTTATTTTCGACGTCTTTTGTTTTGTGGAAAATGGATCATATAAATTTACTTCGGATCGTAACCTTTGGTGTTGAATGCGAGAAGTCGAGAGGTCGCAGAATCGGTCCGTCATATACTACTGCGAAATAGGTAAAGAAGAGTAAGGCTAAGCAGGTAGGCTGTATGGGTAGAAAACAAGTCGTCGATGTACAATTATGAGTACGACAATGAGTGTGATTCCAATTAAAACTTTAGGCAAGGCGGCAGATGTGTTTCTGGAACTGATAATAGATACCCAAAGAGGAATTTTGAAATTTTTGCATGCAGCACTCTAGAAAGCCTTGTCAGTACAAATTTCACCCAGCCACCGGTAAACTGAATTGGTGGTTAATTATTTGAAGGAAATGGAAATGGAAAAGGAAATGGATCAACAAGAATTATACAGTAGTAACGTTTAATGAATTGAATGTATGGTATTTGTACACTGTACCTACCTAGAGAGCTTTTTATTACACACCATAAACTTTGAATGAAATCTTGTTCAGCGCAAAATAATTGTATGAGAAAGTATCAAACTTTAGTATGAGAGTGTGTGTAATGTATGATGATGGCTATTTTTAAGTACCTACTGGGTATTAAATTTCTAGCGTGGCGTAGTTCACCAGATTTAATGCAATTTATTATCAGTGGCTCAAAGTTACCACGTGCAGTATGGGCAGAAAAATGACGTAGAAAAATCAATTTATTATGTATCATAAAATATCGTAAATACTGTACTGGTAAACTCGTTTTCTTTAAAAACCCATCAATTCTTTGGCAACACAAAATATTTCAAGGTTACTGTTGCTGCTGCATAGCTAGGTAATAGATGCAGATCTAAGTTTATCTACGGAACAGATGAGGGGTAAAAAAAAAGGGTACTGGTACAGTACTGTACAGTAAGGTTAGGTTGTAGATGAGATCCAAGGATTATTCACCAGACTACGAGAGAGAAAAAGGCAAACGAACAAATGGTAGGAGCTTTTATATACAGTACATACTTCTATTTATTATTGGTAAACCGCTCCGCTTTAACTTGTACCAGTAATGCTTCTAAATTATTGCAGTATTGTATTTCCTCATCATTCATTTGTTTTCGGTACATTATCTACATTTGCATCTACATCGGAATACCTAACAAGGAGGAACGGGACGTAGGGAAAAAGGAAGGCGGTCAAGAAGACATCTCATCTCATCTCATCTCAGCTTACAGATATGTCTTGTCCAGATCAGATGCTACTAGTCATTATATTCTCTCCTCTACTTACCTCCTATCAAAGTTGTAAATGATTCACTAAGGGATTCACCACATAACAAGGGGATAATGCTTTATTATTTTGCATTCAAACACTGATTGATTCAAGCTACTCGGAATACCCATAATAAGTCAAATCTTCAAATCTATCAATTAACATGTATAGCCTCTCTAACGACAATCTTCTTCAAATCTTCCTCACAATAATACCTCACGGTCCTTTCCACTCCTCCCTACTCTCCTCCCATCTTTCCTCCCACCTCTCCATCAAATCCCCTCCAACTTTCCTCTCCTCCCTTTTCACATCCATCTCACATCCCAAATCTTCCCCCATAAAACTCACTTGCAACATTCTCAGCGTCTCAAGAACCATATCTACTAATACCTCCACCACCAATTTCCCAACCAAGAATACACAAACGAGCATCCCCCAACCAATATACACAATACTCGTCATCCTCTTTAATATCGGCGTCACCATTTTTCTCCTCTCCTCCTCCAAGTCCGGATTCACTACCACGAGTAGCGCAAATAATCCACAAAGTATCAACGTCATGATGATCGTGTTGTATATAAGTAACACGCCGAGAAGGGTTGTAATTTTGTTTGCCGCTTCCAAGAGTGCGTTAACTTGGTTGATGGTTGGTTCGATATGATCAATAGATGGTTGCATTTGGGTAAGAGCATCTTTTGCGGTCTCTAAGAGAGGATTGATTTGATTAATTGAATGAACGATTTTGTAGACTGTGGGTTCTACTGTATCGAGAAGGGTATTGTTGAGATTGTTGACCGTGGGTTGGACTAAATGCATGGCCTCGTTGACTTCTGTGCTCATAGCGGTGCCCATCTTCTCAGATATCGTGTAAAGGTTGCTAGCGGTGCAGAGTGGTATCGGTATATGCAGCTGGTGATATAATGGCGTGTCAATTCTCCGGGATTTTTCAGTGCTCGTGGGTTTCTAGACGCATCGTCCCAAGCAGATGCTAAATGACAATCGGCAGAGTTTAATTCATCTGGAAAGTAAAATGCAGCAACAATATGATCTCTGGCAAACTGAGGGTTTCATTCTATTATGATTATTATAATTATCGTGGCTGTTGTGGCTGTTTGTTAAAAATACTGTAAAGTGACGAACCTCCGTCACCTACGTGTCAATGTCGGACCCACTCTCGGGCTAGAACAACTGAGTTGAATACTCGGCGCGTTGAGTTGGGAGATAGACAGCCAAAAGGTAGACCTTCATAACTCTTAAAAGTAAGTAATACTAATATCATACGATATAATAACAGCTATCTAGGAGATTGAATGGCTAAGTGGTTAGGCATCTATAGAAGAAGATCCCTCTCTTCAGTCCATTTAAACCTCAGTTAAAAATTTTGAGGGTCAATTGAAGCTTCTAGTTCGCCAGATCATCACATGTAAAGTGACTTGGCGACATCCATGCCCGTCGTGAATTATTGGAACCAGCGATACTGCATTACCAGATACTGATCTAGCCAATGGTAGGAGGAAGCGAAATCACCAAACGGTGGAATCTTGATCTTTTCTACGGCCTCGTATTGGCCGAAGGAAGGTTTCATAGATTTTCACCATTATGAAACAAGCCTTGTCTATTTTTGTAAACTTTTAATGCCACCACCTTAATGCTATTTGAGGTGCCTGCAGGTGCTACATAGATGACCCACCAGGAGATGTCTTTTAGCTTTTCAACCAACAACCTCACAAATCAATACCTCAATAATGTCAGAATGCTTTTTGATAATTAGAATTCATATTTGCAAGATTCTAAAATGTGCTTGAACAACGTATTCTGTCAATAAGAAACCATATATTATTTACAGATTTGATATTTTGGGGCGTCGAAGCTTTGGAAATGGCAAATAAATTACCACCCACTCAATCCTCTTCCTGTTCCCCCCATCAATCAACAGATTCTCCATGTGAACGCGAGTTTGCGCTGCTTCCCACCCCGTAACCATTGATGCAAATAAGTTTCAATGCAACCTTGATTTAGCAGCAGTTAAGGATTCGGAACCCTAACTATTGTCTCCATTTTAAAGAACGCTCGAGCTAAGTCCGTTTTATACGTACTGTCTGGAAATGCATGTACATCTTCATCATACTGTTTCCATATATTCTCATCGTGAGTCTTCCACCATGTCTTTCTCATCACCACCCTCAACTCGGGCTTCCACTTCGTATCCCTAACTTTCCTCATCTGAAGCTCGCATTGATGCTTCACCCATGCTAATCGCTTTTCAAATCTGCTCCCCTCCGGCACTTCGATGAAATGCTCATTTCGTAATGTATCTATTCTATCTATTCTTGCAGTAGACTTTTCCCCTTCTTGCGGCGTTGTATACGGATAGCACGCAATTGTCAATCTCCTCAATTTCTTGAAACACCTCCAAATACCAATCGGTGCATTTGTAAAGATCCCCACATCCACCGTCAAATAGTTGATCTTTTCAAACTTCTTCATGTCCTCCTTAGCCTGTCTCTCCAATTTGTAGTTACTCCGCTCTATATTCTCAATGAATTTACGCCGCCTTTTTGGTTCAACATCCTTCCCCATGAAATCTGAAACAAAAAAATCATTCATCAATTTAAATGAAGTCCAGTTCGCTTCGCCCATGTAAAATTCGTCAGCCGTGCAATCATATAGACCCATAACCTCGCATCTCGGCCTGGCACGCAATCGGGAAGCAATGCTTCGGAACGGGGTGTAGGATTGAAGTGCTACCTGGCGGGAGGTTCGGCAAATAGAAAGAGTAGCTGGAGGCTGCTGGATAGGCCCAGCAATGGGGCTGGAGAATTGTCCGTTGTGTAAACCGGGTGATGGCATGATTATGCGTATTTGCTGAGAATCCTGATTGTATCGGTTTCTGATACCGGTGGCGAAATACCAGATCCGTCGTTGGAGTTCTGGGGGTAAGAGGGGGAAGCACGTGAATGTAGTGTGTAGATTGTGGTAGGAGCGAGGCGCGGTTTCGGGAAGCTCGTAGGGAAGGTGGGTTGTCATGTTGAGTACGACGTGGGAGGGTAGGTTGTTATGTTGTATTAATTGCGTTTTGTTTAATTTTTCCGTTTGTTAACAACCTTCATGAAAGAAGTGTTTGCGTAAGATCTCTGTATCTTAATTACTTGTCGTGCGAGAATATGGGATTAGGGGGGATGTTACCTACCCCGCACTAAGTAAGGCGCCGCTGATAGTTACACATGATAGCCTTGGTGCTTTAGATGCATGTATATTACTCATCGTTGGAAAAGTCACTCAGATGTAGCTTCAAGTGTTAGTCGTTACATTGTGTATGGAGATTTCACCAAATCATGCCCATGACCGCTTGCTCCTAAACTACCAACAATTGAATTTTAATAATCCAAATTTAAAATCTAAGATTGTTCAATTCGAAACTTTCGACCAAACTTACAAGTAAATAATCGTCGGGTGTTACAAAACCATTATTTACATTTAACTCTTTTCTAAAAAGTATAACGAACTGGGTTATAAAGTCATATCAGGAATGCGTTCTACTTCTACAGTCTCTAACGACACTATTCATATCTTAGAAGATATCGAAGAATAATACACGATGATGTACAAATGACTAACCCAAGCATCAGACAGTTCAGACATTTGAACTTCACTATATCTTTTTCGGTTTTCTTTGCTTTCAACTAAGGCTCTTACCGTATCATCCCACTTACTATCGTTCTTCTCCGCACCAGCCCTTACCTTCTAGTCCACAAATCACAACTCGCACTCCACCTTACTCCTCTCTCCTATCCTCGACCATCGTAATATCCCTTCCCAATTCCTCCCCCACATTACCATTCAAGTTCTCAAGGTACTGGTCCTTCGTGAATTCTGCTCTTTCAATTGCACTTGGGTTCGTCATCCCTATGTTTTTAAGACTGAAGCCTACCTCATTAGCCTTCACCTTTCGCATCTCAAATCATCTATCGCGAGTCGAGATTTCCCCTTTCTTTCTTCCATACCCCTTCTTATTTTCAACTAATCCATGTTCTGAAGTGTTTCCCTGGCATGCAGCGGCTACATCATGTAAGTTTCATGACATCGCTCAACAACAATCAATCTAACTCTGATAGTCTCAATGAGTCTCAATGAATCTCAATGAATCTCAATGAATCAAATACCAATAAAGGAAAACCTTTGCAATTTTGAAATTTAAAAGATTTGTTAAAACACGTAATTTTGCATTTCAATAATTGAACAAGAGTGTTGCACACTAGATTTACATGGAATTCAATCTGACTGCTACGGTGTAGTGTCTTCGGTCTCCTCATCGGTCTCGTCGTCGGCCTCGTCGTCGGTCTCGTAGTCGTCGTCGTCGTCTGTATCGTCCACCCCGTTATACATATTCTGCGCTTTATCCATCCGCTCTTGGTACCTCACCTCATCTTTCTCCAATTCTGCCATAGCCCACATTATCTCAGCCTCTTCATCCTCACTCACATCTGAATTCAGATCCCCCTCCCCACAATCGAATCTTATTGTCCTAATACAGGCCCTCAACTCAAGCGCATATATGCGCGCTCTTTCCTTCTTCTCTTGACGCCGCTTCAATTCCTTCTCCATCAATTTGAACAACGCATTGTTCGGCTTGAGAACATTATTATAATTATCATCCATATCTTTCTCGTTCTCAGTGTCTGTATCCGAAACCGGTTCTCCTCGTTCTTTCTTGAGTCCTCTGTCCATTACCCTTAAATCATAATCGAGTTGATCGGTTTCCTCTAAGTATTTGGCTGCTTTTAGTTCGTTTTCCCATTCTCCCGCGTCCAGTAGGGCGATCCTGCCCGGTGGAAATATATGTTTCATGGCGGTGGTCCCACGCGTCGCCCATGGAGGCAATTCTTTGTAGAGAAATCCTCGCTTTGCGACTGCCGCTTTGAGAGTTAGATACAATTCTCCTGAACGTGGCCTCTTGCTGGGGTCAGCAATCGACAGGCTATCATGGATAACTTGGTTCAGTTCTCTGCTCAGATGACCGTCGATATCTGTGGCTCTTGTGGGATCCGTCCTGTCCTTATCTTTGATTAGCCCTCTCCAATACTCTTTCATCGGTGCTTTGTCTGTATATTTCGTTTTCGCAAACGTATAAGCAACGACACCAGCAAAGAATACATCGATTTTTAGATCAAGGCGGTTGCCTGATTCTGGCGGCGCGTCAGGGAAATCCGACCAGGTACCGTCCAGCATTTTATATCCTCCTGGCGTCATAAAAGTCGCGTGGCCAAAATCACCGAGTTTAATCGTGGGGTACTGTCCAGGGTGCTCCCACTTGAGAAAAATGTTGGGCATCGATAGATCTCCTGTAGTAATGGCGGCGCGCTTTTGAT
>JWJB01002375.1:0-11406 GCA_000812895.1 Rutstroemia sydowiana | reverse complement strand
GGGAGGAGGGTTAAGAGGATTGAGGGGTTGCCTGTGGTGGTTATTGGGGAGAAGGGGGAGGGGAATTTGGAGGAGAGGTAGGGAGGTAGGGTGTAGATATCAGTAATGTGTATATGATAATTATTTTCATTATCTCTTAGTTGGTCTCGAAGTCCACGTGCTTCGCCATGAGTTTTTTTTGCCTTTTCTTACCACCTCTTCCATAATTCCACATTGCAATCCCAAATCCTCCGATCCGAAACGGATTCATATTAGTACCCACCATTCAAACCATCGTCATATAACATTACGATCCAAAACCAATCCAAATCAGTACACACTATTCAACCCTCCATTATATTTCCATCACACTTCTCCACCCCCTCCTTCCACACAAGCCTCCCAATCAATCATAACCTGTTTCCTCACCACCACCATCTTCAAAACAGACGTCTTCTCATACAAATACGCTTCTCCCCCTCTCGCATTCATACACTGTCTTCCACATGCACTCGGCTCACCTCTATGACCTGCAATTCCACGCGGACAAACATATACGTGATTTTCCTGCCACGTCGTATGTAACTCCTCATCTCCATTAACATGCACGATATCCATTCTCGGCGAACTATCCATTTCACTCACGGAATACCTAACTGTTACCGCAGCAAGATATTTCTTCTCCTTCAACCATGTTTCCAATCGTGGGATCTGGAAATACTTGGCTTCTGAAAGTAAGGCGAAATATAACAAGTGATCATGTCCTTTTCTATGGTTGTAGAAAATTGGAAGATTGCCACGTCGGAGATAGGTTAGGATATGTGTGAAGAGGGTTGGATCTGTGTCGATGAAATATGTTCCATCTGGTTGTTTGTTATCCCAGCGTCCGGATAAGAGGGCGGCGAAGAAGGCGCTTTCTCCGGTTAAAGTGTCTGATGTGGTGTGGAAGAGTTGTTCTCCTACACGGAGATTGATGCGTCGGTCTATTACTCGAGCGGGGGTTGGTGTTGTGATTGTGAGGTCGATTAGAGTGTTTTTTGAATCCATGACCTATTTATCATTCAGTATTAATAATTGTATCAAACAAGAGCATACAAATACCACTCACTCCAAATTTAACACTAGATGTAGAGACTACTCCCCCGACCTAGAATTACCGTAGGTAGAACTTCGCTCCGACCAAAAAGCTCCCAATAAATTATAATTACCAGAACAAGACTCCGAAGCATCCAAATACCAAAATCTAAACAAATCGCAATCCCAGAAGCATATTCATATTCATATATCTCTTTCAAGAAACAAAATAACAAACGAAATAATCATATCATAATAACTTAAAGTTACAAATCACAATGTAACCCCGTGATGCAATTCTCCAAAACGGTCACTTGCATGATACCGGTATCCTATAATCCTACCCTTTTCTACAAACATGCACTTTCCTTCTAGCACATTCTAATAATCAAATCACTTGGAATTAACTAAGCCTTTATCCCCATTATTTAAATAGCATTTGAGGGATTTAAACCATTTTTAAAAAAAGAAAAGAAAAATCATACATCTGTTTGTAACCAAAATCCTATTTGATCACCCATGCTACAGTATCATATTTAATTCCTTAGAGCATCAAAATACTTCCCTGAGACTAATACCTTACACCCTACACTCTACATGCATCCATTAAATTTCTTCTTTCTACTTTAACACAATCCTTCTATCCCATCATCCAATAATACTCTATCCCCGCAATTCTTTCTTCTATTCATCCTTCCCATTTCCATCTTCTCATATACATCCCTACAACTTCCCCCGTTTGCTTCCCGGTTTCTGAGCCGCTTCTATGGCATTTCACACCCATTCAGTACTGCCTAACCTAAATCTACAAACAGGCTCGATTATTTTACTTTATTCTCCCTACAATCGTGGAATTAAGCCCTTCCCTTTTCTGTAAATTCTCATCCCCCTCCACACACAACTTATCTATTCTATTCTATCATGATAAGCCCCAAATCCCGAATAAATCCACTCCCCGCCGTTTGATAGTTGCCTCGACTTGATATTCTATTACGCCTGGGTACTAATCCAGTCATATTTGCTTTTTTCCTTTTTCCGCGAGCGAGTAATGCAAATGGAGATTGGTAACGAAGGGAAGTTATGGAGCTAGTGGATTTGTGTGTGAAGAGTTGGAGGGGAACAGCAGAGTGAGAAGGAGGGCAACTGGAGGTAGGGGGGTGATTTGAGAGAGGGAATTTAGATAAAGAGGGGTTGAGGGTATATTGTGATGTTGAATGGTGGTTTAGGATTGATGATTATGAAAGGGAAATGGGGTTGAGTTGCTCAGCAGATCGTGTGATTGGGATGATGTTTTTTTCTTTGTGTGCGTAAGTATGATAGGTAATTTTGACTCTTGATTAAGACTCTGGAATAGCAGTACTTGTAGACTTGAAAATGAACACTAATTTAACTTCCTTAATACTACTAGTATTGTTCAAGCATATGCATGAAAATCATTGATTTCTACTTCCGAAATTGTTTCTTATTGGCACATAGGTATTCTCTCACCGAGTACTGATGGTTGAGAAAGTAATTATTCGATACAGTGTAAAATTATATTACACTATTCTGTCAAGAATAAAACAATACGCAACTTGAAACACGAAGAGAAGTAGGAAAGACAACAATAATACAGTAGTAAAAACCCAATATAACAAGTCCAAATATTTATATCAATCAACAAGGTATCTCCCAAACGATCTTAACACCGTATACCTATACCCATACCAGTATCACAAGAAATCAGACCATGTCCTATTCCCCAACGCCAATCCCATCCCATCCTACCTCCTGTGAAATATCCCTAAACGATCATACCATATCATATCTTACTAAATAAGAAGTTATCAAACGAACCGCCGTGAAACTCAAAGATCAGGAAGATGAGGAAGAGATTGATAGCGATGCTGTACTGGCACTGGCAGTGGAATCCATTCCGGATTCCTCCAAAGGCGTAGTCGTATTCGACAAAGCAGGAGTACTAGCCAGCTAGAAAGACAAAGATATATCCGGTTAAGATAAACTTGATGTCAGGACAAGAGAATAAGTCCTTGTAGAAGTAAGAGTTGAATAGATGATGCTGTGATTACAAGTCAGATTGGTTGGGAATGGTGGTGAAATGATCGATATAGGAGCCGTGGGTGCCGGGATTAAAAGTCCGGATGCAGTAGTGTTGAGATATGGAGTTTTGATTGTAGTGGATGGGATGAGTGAATAGGTTATGAGTGTAGTTTCTGAAATTAATGGTGAAGGTGATAGTGCTGGGCTAGGTGTAGTTATTGCAAGACTTGAATTCGTGGGTGGTGAGCTGGGAATAGAAGTTGGTACTGCCGGGGTCGGAGTGGTTGTTCCGGGGTTTGTGGGGGAGATATTTATAGTTTGAATGGTATCTGGAACCGTAATGGTGATTATCGAATCCGTAACTGTGGAATTGGCTTCATGTGATTTCGTTATGGTTAAAATCCGTCCCGATCTCGTTCTCGTGATTGTTCTGACACTGTAAATTGTGGTGTGAATAACAGATGTGTGTGTCAAAGTAGCCGTTGAAACAGGATATGTAGAAGTGATGGTTGACCCAGATTTATGAAAGGTAAGTACGGAGTAAGGAATGGTAGAAGTTAAAACATGTTCCGTCTCTGTTAAAGTGATTGTTGAACCAGGAATAATTGACGTCTCGATGATTGGAGGAAGGGTTTTGGTAATGATGATATCTGGGCCTGGGAAAGTGGCCGTTTGGATGGATGGAGGAATTGAAGAAGTTATTGTAGAACCGGGGACTGAGAGATATTAGATTGGTCAAGTACATTAGGAGAACAAGAGCTTACTTGTTGTGGTAATTATGGTTGGTTCAATTGGAACATTTGATTGAGGAGTTGATTCCAATAATCTTGTAACTGTTACTCGATTTGTCTGGTTGAGAGTTTGAGTGATGGTTACGGTTTGTATAGAACTTTTGCAACCATCAACTTCTGATACATCGGCAACAGGCTTGGCCAAAGATGGCCGACTGATACAAATTGTAAGAAGAACAAAACTGAACAGATTAATGTTAGAACGCATTATGGATAATGAGAAGATAAATATTATGGTATATGAATAGATGGTTTCAAGAGATATGATAAAAAGAGTGATGTATAGCACATAGACTGATGGCCCATGAGTGTGGTAGATAATGGACAAACGAGTGTGATAATGAGTGATGTCGCCGTTGTGTGAACTTAATTCAACGATTCAAAGGCCGCCTTACCAGATAACTTAGACTTCGAGATTCAATTACCTTCTTATAGAAATAACAATGAGGGGGGTTATCCATTTTCGAAAATCGCACGACAAACTTTGCTTCCATCACTTACCTCAATTACCTCACTGATAGCGATCGATATATTGGATTGCCTTGCAGTTTTTAAGGAGTTAAATCATCTCCTGCCAAAATATAGAAGTTTCCCTTGATTTAAAATATATATATGGTGAAGAAGGGATTAATTTATCATGCAAGGGCTACCCTCTGCCTTTGAAAGATTGAACGAAAACATCGCTTTCGAAGGGTTGTCGGTGTGATATCAGACATAGTTAGTAAGGAAGAGTTGTATATCTGGTGACTTATCTTGAATGATTAGCCCCTCCCTTTGTGCGCTTGTAGAAAAAAGGATCTACAGTACAGGACTGTGCCGTACGATATCGGCGCCACCCACACAACGGATTGATTTAGTATATCTATCTAAACTGCGGGGAGATGGGGAAATGGGGAAAGGGTAGGTATGATGGATGTATGGCATTGTATATCGTCGCAATAAAAGATTCCTAATTTATCGGGTATATAAAACTGATAGTTATCGTCGATATATATAGGACGATTACATATAATTCAAAATAATCTCTCATAAGACAAGCATCACTTGAATTTTTCTTCAGTTCACCAGGTTCTAGAACAAAATTAAATTTACCCACTTAACCGTAATTTAGCCGATTAAAATTACGGTACGGCGCAGTCAGCCCACACCCAACTTTTTTTTAATCAATAACCAGTCCAACAGTCCAATACCAGTACCATCAGATTAAGGAAGAAAATAAATAACTTCAAAGAATGTTTGTATAAATTTCAACCTTGCTTTCTTATATTTACGATATAACTTCACTTCAATTCATTCTTTTTCCGTCTGCGCCTTCTTGAATAGATTCGATTCGATCACTTTGAAACCTTTTACCAATAGTTTTTTTGTTATGTTGGTGGTCGAGATTTGAAGAGGGTTAAATATCAATAGATAGATGTTGGGCGTCGCATCTTATCCCTGGGTTGGAAGGCAGTCAGAATGGGGAATTGTTCTTCTTGTCTAGGACTAGATCATAGTCGTGATATGTCTGATGAGGTTGGTTTGTTTAATTTGTTATTGGAATAGAGAAGATAATTCTTGCTAACCAACCCCTTTTCCTCACATAGGAAGAAAGATTACTATTTGACGACGTTAACCCCAATCATTACGGTAGCTTCGGGGACCCAAATACCGGAATCATTCAAGCAGATCCGCAGGAGGTTCAACGAGAAACCGCGGCCTTGCAGAAGGTCGTAGCGCAAACATCCAAGTACGTATGAATTCTAGAACGGACCTTTGCGCCATTGGATTTTGGTGCTCCCTCAACCAACCATGGCGCAATCCACTTGCATGACTCAATCAAGGAGATTCCTAGCTAATCATATTGGTATAGTCATCTCGTCGATATATTTGCTATGGTGCCTCAAAATTCCCCTCGGCCGCCAACTACTATGTTTACTGGACAGGATGCAAGACTTTTACGGTATCAAGACGTTCTGGCCAAGATGTCTACGCAAAATGAATCGAGCAATACAAAACAAACCCCAGTCGAAGGTACCCACCCAATTTCCGATGGTTGGATATCGGATGATGAAGATGTGGAGGAAATGAAGAAGTATAGGTTGGTCAAATCAGAAGACGTAGGACCGTTATTAGGAGGGTTCGCGGATGCAGAGTCGGCCATGGAGTAGGGCATGGATTCCAAACTTACACCGGCATCTTTGGGTTCCACGGCGTATTGGAGTTTGGGATGGATCGTTACAATATCCTCACACCACGGCCCATGATGCTGCCGCAATTCCCCTGGAGGCATATTGGGTATCAAATTTTGACTGGACCAGCTAAGCGTAATTTGACTATGCGCTGTATCATTCGATCATTTCCTTTGTCCAAAAATGCCTGTTCACTGGCTATTTCCATATGAATCAGAGCCTATCAGGTCCTTTCTTATACACTCTGCAGTCAGGC
The DNA here is from genome assembly GCA_000812895.1 of Rutstroemia sydowiana. Classification (NCBI taxonomy): domain Eukaryota; kingdom Fungi; phylum Ascomycota; class Leotiomycetes; order Helotiales; family Rutstroemiaceae; genus Rutstroemia; species Rutstroemia sydowiana. Next base: position 5,095 of record JWJB01002375.1, on the reverse strand, counting down.
TGCACAGATATCCATTAAGGATTAGCCACGTTACAATTTACTACATTTTACCAAGTCAATTCCATGTTTACATTTTGATTAAAGGATGAAGAAGATCCTGTTGGAAATCTAGATGACTTTTCTCAACTCTTTTCTTTCTCTCTTTTTGTTAAACATATAAAAGACCTTGAGAGAGAGTGAGAGAGAGAGAGAGAGAGGATTTTTGGTTATTCAATACTATATTGCTTTTCGATTTATCCCGATTATCCACCCAACAAGACCCAAAAGACCCAAAAGACGCAAGAAGATGGATGAAAATTAACGAGTGATGACAAATACTCAAGTAAGGTATAAATAGGTATGTATAATTGAGAACGCCATAAAAGTACTAATCATCCCATTCCATCCCATCTCTCTCCACCACTTCATTTCATTTCACTTCAACAAAACAAACAAATACAAAGAGAACCACAACCACATCACATATCTTCTTCAATAATAATTATGAACAACGACGACGACGACAACAACAACAACAACAACAACAACAACAACAACAACAACAACAACAACAACAATAACGACATCAAAAATAATCAATATTATCTACGGAATTATTTGATCGAGGAAGACGATGATCTATCTAATATGATCTACTTTTATTGAAATAGAATTTACTGTGCCGCAACCACACCCCGCCATTTGGAAAAGGAAATGTTTAATCTATTTGGTTCGCAACACGAAGACTAGGAACCGCCCAATCTCTTCATCTAAGCGCCCACTCAATATGGTCAACAATATTTTGACCCAACATCCAATCTCATCGGATCGAATCAAACATCACAATCTCATTCAAAATGTATTGGCAATTCCCGGGAATTTTTCAAAAGGATTGTTTTGATCGTTTCATCGTTAAGTGGTGGAACTATCTAATTCAAGAAAATTTATCATTCATCAATCCCCAGAACCCAATCACTTCCAAGCACCTGAACAACAAAGACCGTTGTGTACACCATCAATTCATCCCATAAAACGAAAGAAAAAAGGTCCCTATGAGAAAGAATTGAAACACGAAAAAACTTCGTCCGCTCTCCACCATACTATCTTGTGGTTGATAAGTTCTCATCTGCAAAAAGAGTTAATATCAAGACATTAAGAATCATTTGGATTGATTGGTCTTTACCTCTCACAATGCCATGGCATTTTGCGATTTTTGCCAATTGAGCTTATCCACCTCTTGTTGCAACTCTCGGATCTTTACCTCTGACGCTTCGATCGAATGTTGACGAGTGATTCCGTTCTCAATCTTCCATCGATACACTCGCTCTTGCTCCTTCTTGATGCGTCCCAACTTGGTATCGATCTTCGTGCAGATCTTACATTTCTCATGGCTTGGGTATGTGGTCATGACCAGCTTCATGCCGCAAGTCTCACCAGTTCGATATTCTTTGGCGCAGTGTTGTCTAAAGTGGCCCCACTTGTAGTCACCACAAGCAAATTGGCATTGATCGAAGAAGCACATGTTGATTGAAGCTGTGTGTAACCATTTACATTAGCCTAAACTCTCCACGAGGCTACGAGGCCGCCTATGAAACAAGGGAAGGTTCGGCTGTTCAAACTTACTGGTTCAGGTGTAGAGAGATGCTGTCGATGAATCGAATGTGGATCAAGTTGATGACAATGTGCGATGAGGTCTTGAGTGAGAAAGTTGGATTGGATGTTGATGGAAGATGGATCAATCTTTGATGAGACTTGTGTTGAGGTGGAAGCTGATGTGGATGTGGATATGATGGATGATGATGATGATGAGGGAACTCCACGATGGGATACTCAGAGGAGTATTTATACCAGCCCGAATGGATTGTTGACGGACCGAACATCCAACATCCACGATATCACAATCCTTCGAGCCTGGTCTTGCTTCCGTGTTTGCCCTCGAATTTTCCCTATTTCGATTCGATTCGAACCCAACAAACGATATGCATATCGCATGCTTGCTCTCAACCAAGACATACATGATGCTAAGGATATCCTTGGCCTCACTATTGAATCGACTACCACCTATCGCATTCAGGAAATATGCCGATTCTTGGTTCAACCTCTCGCCTCAAAAGACTGGACACTTCACCGTGTTGGATAGTTCCTGCAAAGGGTAATCACAATTCGTTGCAACATTGTGCATACCCCTGGCATATGCAGTGGAGTCTGAAAATCACGTTATGATTTTTATCCCGTAATTTTCTTGGTTTTCTTACTTGCCACCGTTCATCTCGCAGATTACTGGATGAGGCTCATTTGATTAGTGGACCGTTCCTTCCTTGATATCGAACAGAGGCCCGCTAGACCCAGGAGGCGGCCACAACAATCCTTTTCGTGGAGATATTACGTCCGAAGCCTATCACACAATTGCCGAATTCTCATTGATCAGATTCCAACCGAAGTTCAATGGGCAACAAAAGAAACGGTCGATCTTGATCATGAGGGTGGCATGTCGCTACCATTGGACCTACTTTTTTCCTTCTGGTCCATTTTTTCCTAATCTATATCCTTGATATTGGGTTGTGAATACCCGTCATATCTGCAATATCATCACATGTTGCTGGCCTCCCTGCATATCTGACCGAATTTGCTTCGATTTCAATCTGCCTGAAAGGAAGTCCTTGATAACAGGACATGATTTTACGGTCTGCTGACTGTAAGCCACCTGGATTTATGGTTCTAACTCCTGCGGCGATGACACGGCCGCAGATTGTGCAGAAAGTGGCCACTATTTGCATATATCACAACCTTTTGTTCCGTGTTGCCGAAGATGGATGTGGTCAGAAATCGATGTGTTGTCAGAATTGTCAGATATGGAAGGAAGGCTTGAAGCAAAAGATCAACCGTCCACCCATGTGCTTGCACGCCAACATATCCCCCAGCTGCTTAGCTATGATATGTCGATCGAATATCGCTATACTCGCCACTCATACCTTGCCTAAGTCTGCTAAACTTAGAAGTCTAGTTTACACAACAAAGCACATAAGTTGGATGAAAAAGGGTCCCAATGAAGGCCGTCGGATGGTCACTGACGTGGCGACCTTAGTTTGGTTGATGAAGTTACAACTAGATTACAATCGCCCAGAAGCCTTTCAAACTTACGGCTTTTTCGGGCTGCAATTATGCAATTTGTTAAGGTATCACATCCTATTTTCCCTCCTCGGAGAAAACTTCTGTCATATTTTCCATGGGGGTGTGGTGGCCTCACTTTTTTTTGGCTTGTCTCCGAGGAAATTGATCAGAATTTTGCACACGCCTCCTTCCAAGGGAAGTTAAGATTTCCTCTCTTCCCCTGAAAGGTCATTCGAAGAGGGACCCGATACTGCATACGATAACCATTCTTATTACCCTTCTTTGAATATTGGGCAGGTCCGTATTGGCAAGGCTGGTATGCAAGTCGCTCAAAGATGATATTATACAAGGCGGGCGTTAGAGTTCAAGACTTCTGAGTTGAGTAATATCCGCGAAGATGATGATGGTGGAAAGTTCCATGCAGTTTCGTCACAGTAGTGTAATACTATGTGGTCATCGAGATCTGGGTTCGGAGGTAAAGGGAAAATGAGGAAAGAGGGGGCGAAGAATGAATCAATGAAAAGTGAGGTGGGTGTATGTTTGCAGATGTCAGCCAGCCAGCGAAGACCTTGAGACACACACACTATGAGAGCATGGCATCTAAGTGGCAATTTCCATCAAAGTTTGCCTTGCCTTGCCTTGTACTTGCTTGTGTACAGGAAGACAGACTTGGATCAGGGATGTAATTTCTTTTATTTCCCTCACCTTTCTTCCTTGAAGCAAGCGTAGTACTTGATATTCATATCTTGTGCTATTCTTGTGCGGGATCAGACCAATCTCCTTCCGAGCTTGCATCTTGTGTTCGGTTTGTGTTATCAATCTTATGGTGTCACTGAATGGATTTGTAATTTTGTATGCTCCTTCCTCGTCCCTCGCTCCATGTTCATGATGAGGGCTTTTTGCTTCTCGATTACTTTCATGCTATGCGAGGGATGGATGGATGGATGATGGCGTTGAGAAGGAAAGGCATTCAGTAAGGCATTTTCTATTCAAGGTTTTTTAAATCATCATCGTTCTCATGGATCAATGCGCGTCATGCACTCACAACATTGGCATTGCGCTCTATATATATCCGTTCCTGAAATAAACTTATTTGACTGCCTTCAGCTTGTGTGTCCAACCTCCTCAATTCTTCAACGATCGGTGGGCTGGAATAGGATATGATGATCATACATACTATTGGAGTTGGCGTTGGCGTTGGCGTTGGAGTTGATATGCCATGCCATTTGAATTGCTATTCTTGTCTCCGGATGTATGCTACGATGGATGGTAAGATTGATGGATGGCGTTGATACTGGCTGTGGTAATTGTTATGTTATGTTATGTTATACAGGAAGGAATGTGGTTTTGTATTTGTATTTCAGCCGCTTGTTGAGGGATTAGATTGAGTTGTATTGGGATTGTGTGAGGTGGGATGTGATGTGATGGGATGGATGGTGTGGTTTATACTATGTTACTATACTGTATTGTATTATACCGTATCATATTGTTGCTATTCTTGTCGCCAGCCTGATTAAGTGAGTCAATTGTTTCAACAGATGCAAGTTGAGCCGAATAATATGTATGATGTTGTATTTGGAATTGGAATTGAAAGTGCAATTGAATGGAAACTGCCTTGCCAGTCATAGCCGAAGCCATAGCACTGTAGTACCCGATATTCACAAGGCGGTCAATATACATATATACATACCATACAATTAAAATCCAGTCATCCAGCGAAAACCAAGCATGGTGGATTCTGATCCTTAGGATGTCAGGTTTTCAGCCACTAGATACAGGTAGGTAGATTACATAAGTAGTTGGTGATGATATTAATTCTTCTTTTGATTCATTGATTGATTGATTGATTGATTGACGCGATGTTGATGTTGATGTTGAGATAGTGTGGATTTGCATTTGGATGGATGGGAGAGGCGGAGGGGAGTAGGAGGAGTAGGAGGAGTAGGAGGAGTGGGTTATGGTGATTGGGCTGGGCTGGATAGGATAGGATAGGATAGGATAAACT
>JWJB01002256.1:0-10712 GCA_000812895.1 Rutstroemia sydowiana | reverse complement strand
ATGGAAGAAGGTTGGTTTTTAAGAAGAGTTTGTTGGGAAGAAGGAATAGGGAAGAGATTTAAATTGGAGGCCGGTAAAGGTGAATTGAAAAGATAGGATACTTGACACGCAATTTATAGACGAAAGTGATTTTTATCAACGATTGGGCAATATGAAAAATTTTCAACTTTTAAAGTCTTTTAATGGCGCATGAAGCTTCACATGATCAATTCAGGAATCTGGTTGTTTTTCAGCCTAGGCCAACGTGCCTTCTAAGAGTTCTTTAATTACGTTGTAAAGTTCCAGAAATGTAAGAGGGGGGGGGGTTACAGTGATAGACTCCATAAAACCAAGATGAATTTTTTGCCATCCTTGAGCCTCTTAATATTCGTGTAATAAAAAGACTTATTTTAGTACTACTACAACTCTGCAAACCAGTATGCTAAAGACGTCTTATTCTTGTAGGACATGTAGGGATACACTTTGTAATTTCCACAATTGACAGGTGATTCTATATGAAGCTTGATAACCTTTGAATCTTCAAGATTCTGCTAATTACCCACAGGCGATGCTGACCAAAAAGAAACTGTGGTCAACCTCAGGGAAATGCTAATGTATGTGTAGTTTGATACGGAACACTCTGAAGAGCATCGGCTGCATTCCTTATACACATAACTAATGTTGTTTATGGAAGCGTGTCACAATGTCCCTAGCCAGTATTGACATCTTTTGATTCTGGTTCAGCGTCAAAGTATCAAGCGGAACACTTGACTGCGGATCAACCATTTCCTAATACCTTTGGGAGCCTTTGGGTTCCTTGCCTCCATATTTGGCACCAAAACAAAATTCTCCATGAAAGCTCGTTCTTCACCCTCATCTCCGTTCTTTGAAGTGTATTTGACAACCCCGCTAACCATAACCGCAATGCTTATTTTGCTACCATCCTTCTCTCCCGCAAGTTTGCTTTCGTCAACTCCAATATTATAGTTCGTATTGATAATTGAACTATCGTAAGATTGTGCTTCGTATGTAGCTTTCTCGACCTTGTTCTCAAACATCTCTTGGAGTTCGGTAGGATTTGGTATTACGTTCCCATTTAAGGATATATCTGCTTCTGCCGGCGCGAGGGTTGAAGGCTTTACGTAGAAGTTTTTTAGGTTTGCCCTACCACTAGAACTATTTAGAGCTGCGTAAAAGCTTTCGACAAAGATATCGGCAGCTAGCCAATATTAGCAGTGATTTATAGACGGGGACTAAAATCCATACCTGTGTCGGCCACCTCGGTTTGAGTAGCTTCTGTAGGTTCAGACATTGTTTCTTAACAGGACGATGCGCAAAGCTCGACTTAACTCACGAGTGCGATAAAAAGACTTGAGATTCTATGCAGCCCATGAAGTCGAATGCTTTGATTAACTTTGCGGAAATACTGGCGGATTTATCTGAACTTGAATGTGAAAAGTCGCGCTTCAAGTCGCTTTGGGAATCGCAAGTTGGGAAGGTAGGCTCTAGATCAAATAATATAAGTGGGGTCGCTTGAACCATATCGGCCGCTAGCGTGCTAAGTTTTCTGGGGAGCGCAAGCCCTGTCTTTAAACGCCTGATCCCGAAGCTTCACAAAAGTGGTACTTTGGCTGATTCGCTGATTGGGAAGTCAATTGAGATGTATGGCCGAAACTCATTGCTTCGCAACTCGTTGCGGTCGAGGAGTGGCTCTATATGGAGAAATGGCTGGGTTTGTAGCTCATGCCGTGCGCAAGCTTCACCAAAATCCTTGATGTCGACTTCTATAGTACCCAAGAAGCCGTACTATGTGACTACGCCTATTTTCTATGTAAACGCTGGCAAGTTTGGACTCTGCAACAAAGTTTATTCATACATCGGCTGATTGTGCTCCCAGCACCTCATGTTGGACATTTATATACTATGATCCTAACGGACGTCCTCAAACGATGGCAGCTTCTGAAGGGCAACCAAGCAATACTATGTACTGGAACAGACGAGCATGGCATGAAAATTCAACGAGCAGCCGAAAAAGCAGACACTCCACCGAAAGAATTTTGCGATATAGGAGCGCATAGATTTTCGGAATTGGCACAGCGCGCGGGAGTCTCGAACGACCATTTTATACGAACAACGGATCCGGATCATAAAGAAGCAGTACAATACTTTTGGCAAATGTTGAAGGAGAGAGAATACATATACGAGTCTAAGCATGAGGGTTGGTATTGTGTCAGCGATGAGACATTCTACCCGGCGTCGGCAATTGAAAAGAGGCTAGACCCATTTACTGGGAGGGCATTTATGGCCTCACAAGAGACCAACAAAGAAGTGGAGTGGACCTCAGAAACGAATTACCACTTCCGATTATCGGCATTCAAAGACCAGCTTCTTGAGTTCTACGAACAGAATCCCCATTTCATTACACCTTCCAGTCGTCAGAAAGACGTTGTACAGCAAGTATCCCAAGGATTGGAGGATCTCTCAATATCACGTCCTTATAAACGGCTGACCTGGGGTATTCCGGTTCCGGATGATGCTAGCCAGACGATATATGTTTGGTTGGATGCGCTGGTCAATTACATCACAAAAGCGGGCTACCCTTGGGCACCAGGAATGGAAACGGCTGGAGGCTGGCCTGCAGATGTACAGGTGATTGGTAAAGATATTGTCAGATTTCATTGCATATACTGGCCTGCCTTCCTCTTTGCTCTGGACCTGAAACCTCCAACACGAATCTTGACCCATGCACATTGGACAATGGACAATCAGAAGATGTCCAAGTCAATAGGGAATGTAGTCAACCCATTTTTTGCACTCGATCGATGGGGTGTAGATGTAATGCGATTCTATCTCATCCACGATGGTGCTATTCAGAGGGATGCAAGTTACGGCAACAGGTACATCGTGGAACGGTACAAGAAGGCTCTACAAGGAGGACTTGGTAACCTTGTTAGTCGATTGACAAGACCGAAGATATGGAAGGTTCGCGCTTGCGTGGAAGATGCACGTGGTAAAAATTTGCCTCGCACAATTGAATCAACTCTGGACATATTAGAACTTCTGAACAAACTCCGCGAAGAAGTAAACCGCTACATGGATAAGCTAAACACTAAAGCGGCATTGCGCACTATTATAGAGGCCGTGTACTCTGTAAGAATACTTCTATCGTCTCACCATCCTGTGTAGGTCTAATTATTTATAGGCTAACAAATACCTTGACGACGCAAAACCTTGGCATCTCGCCAAAGCAGACAACCCTTGGGGTGCATTTGAACTTACACGAGTTGTATATGAAATAGCTGAACTGATCCGTATAGTTGGAATCCTGCTTCAACCATTCATGCCTGGTAAGGCGTCGCAATTGCTCGACATGCTAGGAGTGGAAAAGTCTCGTCGGACGTTTGACTATGCGCTTCTGGGGAAAGACTCTTCTTACGGTGATGCTGCGGCACCTTTAGGGAAATGTGCATGGGATGGACTGTTTCCGCCTTTGGTAATTGAAACTTGATGTTGACACCCAATCACGATAGTCAAATAACTCTGCCTTCTGATATGTAAGTGCGCTCGGCTAATGACGGTCGAAGTCAATTACTCATTATAAGGACAATTGAGAAATCGAAGACATTCTTTAGTTCCTAGTAAGATACATATTGTGCATCTGGTACATGGTGGAAGACGAGAATTTATGTATACACTTCTCCAACTCAACATGCCATTGCTGTATTATATCATACCTAAAGTTGGGAATGATTAAGGAGACTGGACTGGCCTGGCTCAAGCCTTACGCTACCCCGCAATATAGTAGTTGGATCTAATCAAGAAATTTCCATCATCCACTGCTGTACTAATGACACCACAACTGTTAGAAAGGAAGTGCCCCTGCGCCTTATTCTAATAGGTCCTTGTCTCGTCCTCAAAAACGACAATACCGAGGAGTTATACTAATATGAATATACTTTGTATAAACTAGAAATGGTAATGCCCACAATTATTTACATAGTAAATACTTTTTCATATCATATTTAGAAATTGCATGAGCCAGCACTGAGCTTGAATGTACCTAGGTAAGGATTTAACGGCTACGCTATAGTAATAAGGTACGAGTACTTGGTTATGATGGATTCAAGTGGATTTGAATTCACGGCAAGGTTTATTTAAGCAGGGATCGCCTTGGTCACCCCATCGTCGCATAACAATAAGTAACATGTCGTTCGGTATGACGTCAGATGTAACAGAAGACCTGTTTTGATGAACACACCACAAGTCTACAGGTCTATATTATAGAAGCTATTATCCTGATCCTAAATCTCTTCTTTTTCATTCAAAATTTATTAGATGCGATAGCAACATAAATTTATTACCAAAAAAATACTTTGAACACATCTAAACAATGCCCTTCACACTTAATACCTCGGCATCGTTCGCCATAACCTCGTCAACCTCCTCTGGGAACCCTGACAGTGCATTTGGACGAGCATACCAAATACAGACCACACACAATAAAGACGGTACCACATATACTCGTCGCACGCAACGACATGGTGAACCCGTAATCGAAGAAATACGACGATGGGATGGAAAGGGAAGGAAGATACTTGAGGATGGAAGCATATACGAAAAGAATGGCAAGGGAAAGGGTTGGAAACTAGTGCAGGGTCCGACAGTGAAGACTGTGGAGTCTGGAAGTGGGAGTGGGAATACTAAAAAGAGGGGTACTATTTTAGGATTGACGACGGATCCGAGTCCCAATATCTTAGAAGGAAGTAAAGGCCCGGGGAATGGATGGGGCAAGAATGGGATTGTACCAAGCAGTGGATCGTCACCTATGATTAATGGGATATCTCTCAATGGATTCATGGGGAAAATTGCAAACGACGTATTGGAGAGTAGGGGAAAAGGCAGAATATTGAAAGAGGTGGACAGTGTGACCGATAGTGAGGAGGAATACACAAGCAGTGAAGACTATACTGATAGTGAAGAATACACCAGTGGGGAGTATTCGAGTGAGGAAGAGGAGGAAGTTGAGGCGAAGCCAAAGACAAACACGAAGAAATCTTCTAGTGATGAGAAGACCAGATCGAAAAAGACTAGCAACAGCACAAGTCAAAAGACCAACATAACTGGAAAGGGAAAGGTGCAGAAGGAGAAGGAGAAGGGGAAGAAGAAGCCTGCAGCAAGTAGATTTGAGGAGATCAACACTGACGACGAAGACGGTGGTTTTGAGGTGGAAGAGGTATTCTCATCGGATGAAGAGGAGGAAGAGGAGGAAGAGGAGGAGGAAGATGATGGGGCATTCTCATCAGATGAGCAAGAGGAGGAGAAATTGCAACCAGAGAAACCCGCTAATAAGGAGATGAAGAAAGTTCCGAAGGGGAAGAATTCGAAAAAGAGTGTTGCTGTACCCTAGGCTTGTGACGTCGTTAGTATCGGAAAATTTCGGGGGGAGGGGGGGTGGAATGGCGAGAATGATTTCTATCAATTGAGGAATATGGTTGGTGCCTGGGTCTGTATGTTTATGCGATTTCGAGAGGTTTTGGTTGTTTGGAAATAGTATTTAATGAGTCACAAATATGTATAACATGGAATAAGATTGTTCTAAGCATTTGTGCATTGAAATGCGCGATTACTGAGATTTATTGAGTACCATCATCAAATACCTAGGTACCTACCTATCTACCTATCTAGGAAGGTAGATACTCATTGTGCATAGCCACAGATAGAACTACCTAGGTCTGGCAACCTAAATGTGGCTTATGATGCACTCAATAAAATAAGTTCTAGTTAAGAAATCCTGTTTTATGAGCCCCAAATTACCATTCACGAAACTTGATTTTTTCTATTTTCCTCCATTCCCACGTTATATCGTCACTCTCGTATGATCTAGGAAGATGTTCTAGACCTTTGCATCGAAGTATAGTATAATTGCTTGTTGCCTGTAGTGTTACACAAATGGATGTTGGAAGGCTTTAAAGGTCCAATCCGGACGGTTTCTAACCCCGTCTTACTTGACCGGGTAGCCATAAGGGTACCTGTGACATTCTGGTATATGGGGTGTGATTACCTAGTGACTTGATCACATTCTGTCAGATTCCCACGTCGTGGGATCTACACAAGAAATTGCTTCATCAGAGCCAATCCCGCGGCAATTCGAACCCTACAATGGATCGATAAATTACCTCAGCCACCATGGGTATCTATAGCACTCTCGCAGGCTTTGCGAATAAAAAGAAGACGGCCATCATAGATCCACAATCTAGACATACACCGAGCCAAAAACAGCAGGGCCAAGCCGGAAGACGAAAATCGTTCGTTCCATTGGTGCTATTACCAGACAACGAAAGACGCCAAAGGCTGGGAGAATCCTATTTTGATTGGATCCAAAACTTCCTATACTCGGTATTGGGCACAAATCTCCTAGCAATCCTCAGTTCCCCTGTGTAACCATGGGCGTGTGTGCCAGTTCGTGACGATAGCCGGGACCTTTAGGAGATCCGCATAACGATCCGCGCTCGTAATGAAGTTCTTCCCATGGAGTTTCGTTGTGGGGGCATGCTTCTCTAGATACTGTCTGTATTGACTTGGGTGAAAAGAAAAGCAAAGGGAATGTTTATAGCTGAGTCTTCTTCTCGTAGTAACCGAAAATGTTTATATAGCACCAAGAATTCCCGTCCTTTGCTTTCTAGATGTTAAGTGACTCTTTCAAAATATCTTTCTGTTTCTTCTAGATATACATACAGTGTTAGCATCCACCATAGCTTTAATCTATCCAATAAAAATATTACTTTCGGTTTAGCTAGTACATTCAACCCAGTCAAGCTCATACTTAGCCAATCAACCACTCCACCTGGAAAAACATGTCTCCATCTATGTCATCATCCATGCAAGGCTGGCACGGTTCTGAAAGGTGGGTTATCTTTTCATCTTTGTATCATGAGATGTATCTGGCCCAATATAAAGTCTAAACTATTTGCAGACTCGTCCAAGACTACAGCCAAGCATCCCGTTCTTCCGACCTTGACAGCCACCACCCATCTTCTCCTTCACACACCTTAACGCAGTACCAAAAAGATAAAATCCGTCCTCCGTTAGTATTGCGGGAGCCAATGACTTCCACGGAAGCTATCAAGGATGCTGCAAATTACATCAAAGACTTTGATGCAAAAATGCAAAAGGGTTGAATAAGCAAAAAAGCCAAAGACGACAAATTCAGGCCTCTACGCCAATTGTTGAAATTGAGAAGGTAAAGAACTTCGTTGTGACTCGACTTTCCATAAACTGATTTCCTGTTAGATCAATGAACTTTATGATACCATCCGCGGGATTGCCCAAATAGATCTCATCATAGATATCGTCAAAAGTGTCGGGGAAGTTGAAGATACCGAGGCTAGGAGATTGTTTTCGATGCTGAGGTTAAGCGGCGATGTATAATAGGGAGTGATAAATATTTTCAATATTGAAAAGGACAAGATACTGCTATGAGCTTTTACCCACCGGCTATTCAAATAGTGTATATATCGATTTGTTTCGATGCTCTAAGTAGAGCAAAGAAGAAGGATCTTATCAAGTTACACAACATCAGGATCTGGATTGTGTTCTCCAAGATTGAATTGCGGGGTATCAAATTAATCCATCCCCCCCTATATCGTCCATCTAGTATTTCCACCAAGGCATGATCGTTCTTCTTTCTGTGGAAGCGGGAAAGAGGGCCGTTAGACTTGTTTAACCTTACCCCGTAAGGCGAAAAGCTTGTTTTGTTTTTTTGGGTACTTTACCCCTTGTCCTCCATTCTCACAGATTTATTAAGGATGGTTTTTTTTTTTTTTTCGTTTCTCACCATCCCATCTTATAAATCTCTTGGTAAAGCTTGGGGTAATTGGGGTACTTTAATTTTAAATCCACCAATTGAAATTTTCTAGCAGGGGGTTTTAAGTGTTTTTAAGGATTTTTTATCTCCGCAATGCCCCATTTTATTCCTAATAGGCGCCTCAAATAGAGTGTAAACTCACTTCAATGATCCAACGCGGAATCCAGCGATAGATTATTCATTTATCCAATACAGCCAAATTTCGTTTCGGCATGATTCTTCAGATGAAATGGTGGTTAAGGTTATTTATAATTCAAGTAATGAGGGGGGTCTTCATAACCGCCCAAAGGTTTCAATGTATAGAAACACATATATAAACATCGGACTCCCCTTGAGTCCTCGACTTCCCCCTTCTCCACCACCACCACTTTCTTTTGCTTACTCCCTTCAACGAGTCAGGCTACTCGAAAGTTTTACATTCGTTAACGTCATTCTTTTATCAAATTTTTCAATTCGCCATGCATTATTCTAACTTTTTGGCTCTTGCCGCTTTGCCATCAGCTTATGCGCAACTTAACCAATATGCCGTAGCTGCCGGTCTCACCTACTTCGGTTCTGCCACAGACAATAGCGAGTTGACAGACACTGAATACACCGCTATCCTCTCCAATACTACTCAATTTGGACAAATCACACCCGGAAACACCCAGAAGTGGGAATATGTTGAACCAACACAAGATGTTTATGACTACACTGAGGGGGATGTCATCACAGCTTTTGCTGCAAACAACAGTCAGCTCATAAGATGTCACAATCTCGTCTGGTACTCGCAATTGCCATCGTGGGTTACTAGTGGGACATGGACTAATGATACTTTGGTTGCCGCTATGAAAGCACAGTAAGTTGTCCATCAGATTATTTGAACACATGTCCGGAGCTAACATTAAACCTCAGCATTACAAGTGAAGTCACCCATTACAAGGGGCAGTGCTATGCCTGGGATGTAGTCAATGAAGCTCTTGCTGACGATGCTACCTGGCGAACTGATGTCGTAAGTACCCACGAGAATTTGAGTCAAGGCCCTTTGCTAAACACCACTTAGTTCTACGAGACTATCGGAGAAGAGTACATTGCAATTGCTTTCGAGACTGCCGCCGCTGCTGATCCTGATGTTAAACTCTACTACAATGATTATAATATCGAATATGCTGGCGCTAAGCAAACCGCAGCTCTAGCGATCGTCCAAACTCTAATCGATCGGGGTATCAAGATTGATGGTGTCGGACTGCAAGGCCATTTCATCGTTGGATCCACCCCTTCTGAAGCTACCCTCACTGCCGGTCTCGAAGCATTCACAGCCCTTGGTCTCGAGGTAGCCTACACTGAGCTTGATGTCAGATTCTCCACGCTTCCACCCACCACCGCCGGACTTGAGCAACAAGCAACTGATTACACCAACACCGTTTCAGCCTGTCTTAATGTTGATGGTTGTGTCGGTGTCACAATCTGGGATTTCACAGACAAGTACTCGTGGGTTCCTAGCACCTTTTCGGGTGCTGGTGATGCCTGCTTGTGGTATGCCAACTTCACTCTTCACCCCGCTTACTACAGCGTTGTCAGCGTTTTGTCCGCCGCCGCCGCCACTGCAGTACCAGCTACGAGCTCGGCATCTGTTGTCAGCACCACTGCAGTATTGTCAGTTACTAGCTCGGCATCGATTGCCAGCACCACATCCATCTCAGTTGCGTCATCTACTGTGGTAAGTAGTGTGGCTTCTTCTGTTGCTTCTGCCGCTGTAGCTGCAGTCACTTCCGCATCTTCGTCTGTGTCGTTGCTCACTACTACCTTCCCTGCTGTTCCTACTACTCTTGCATCTTCTGTCTTAAGTTCTATTGCAAATGCAGCTACAGCTTCATCTGTTATTGCATCAAGTAGCACGAAGAAGACTTGCTCCAAAGTTGCAAGTTCCTCCTCAGTTGCTGCTGTAGCCGTAGCTTCCTCATCTGTTATTGCATCAAGTAGCACGAAGAAGACTTGCTCCAAAGTTGCAACTGCTTCAGCTGCTGTTGTAGCCGTAGCTTCCTCATCTGTTCCTTCAGTTGTCGTTTCATCGTCAGTGGTTGCCGCAACCAGCACACTAAAGACAAGCGTAAAGGTATCGAGCGTCGTAGCTTCTTCAACTGCGGTTGCGACAGCGACCTCAACTGGATCAGGATCGACCGTTGCTTTATACGGACAATGCGGAGGAAGCGGATGGACTGGCTCGACAGTGTGTGCATCTGGTTCGACATGTCTAGTGCAGAACACTTACTACTCGCAATGTGTTGCTTCCTAGTAGAGAGCTAGGATGGGACAGGGGAAGATGAGAGGAGGTTGTACATAGTATATTCTTTGTATATAAATTCAAGTCGCCTCAGGCGCAATCCCAAAGCAATCTATATTTCCATGTTTTGCTGGTTCAATATCAAATTCATGAATACAAATTGTACTTTCCTTTGATATCAGATTTTTGGTCCCCAACTTATGAATTGCCTTGGACTTTCAGGATCCTAAAGCTAATTGCTCTTCTAAATAGTAGACTTGAAAAATAAGATAAAATTTTTCCATTGATCGTTTGTTCCAATTTCGATAGATATTTAGATCTAACATACTAAATTAATTACTGTAATTTGATATATTCATCCAAACTCGTCGGAAATTAACCTACACGAAGGATATATTAAGTACCGAGATTGATATAAATTTTTCACAAGCCAAGTGGTACATAATATGAGAATATATTACGGCATTCAAATGATGCTTGTAAAGAAAAAAGTTCCAAAAAAATAAACAACAATAATCCAGGTACTTGTACTCAACCTTCTAGAAATTCATTCACTAGATCCATCACCATTTATAAGTGAGACAAATCCACATGCGCTTCGTAACA
>JWJB01002219.1:0-10663 GCA_000812895.1 Rutstroemia sydowiana | reverse complement strand
GCAAATATCCATGTAGAATTACCACCCCGCAAAAGAGTATGCAGATGCAGCAGAATATGCAGATAGATAAAGTTGCAAAGGGTGGATATGAAGAATCATTGTGAGGGGGATAGGTGCTGAAACGCCGGAAATGGGAGAGGGAGGAGGGGGGAGTGATATTTTGGTGGGTGATATTTTGGGGGGATCGTTGGTTTTGGATGTGGAATAGGGGGTGTGTGTATGAGTAGGGTGGGGTTGAGGGGAGGAGTGAGGTTGTGGATGTTGAGGTTGATGGGGAGGGTGTGAGAGAGCTGTTGTTTGAGGGTGAAGAGGGGGAGGAGTCGAGATCGAACATCTTTTTCTTTTCTCTGGGTTGTCGGGGTGGATGGTAACGTGGTGGGGTGGTGGTTATCGTATCGGGTAGTGGGGTGGTGATCGCAGTGAGCTAGTGAGCGAGCTCGTACAAACGTATCTCATAAACCCCGCTCAACATACAAACAAATAAACTAAAATCAACAACCTTCAGCGTAAAGTATATGCCATGGTAGTAGTTAAAACTTGAAAGAAAATCTGAAGAAATACGTCGGGAATAATTCGATTGAGAATGAGTGAGGAGTGAAAATTGAGTGTCGGGGAATGAGAGGGGTTGTGGAAGAGTTTGTGAGAGGGGGGTTGCACTACATGGCTGTTCCGAAGGGTTTGTACTACTAGCTTTTATGTACTACTGGTGTATAGGTGGATGAGTGGACACGTTGAGGAGTTGTTGTGGTACGTACAATACGTGTGGCTGAGAATGGGGATTGTGATTTGGATTGCATTTGAGCCGATGGTGTCAGTGTGGTGGGTATTTGTGGTGATGATGGGCTGTTTTGGGGGGATTGGATTTGAACCGTGTGGGGTATGATACGTAAGGATGGTAATGTTGGTGGGTTTTCCTTGGTTATTGTGGTGGGGAATTGGTGGATGGTGATGGAGATGATGTCGGAATGAGTGAGAGATAATGGTGTGTATCAATTTGGGTGAGGGACTGAGGGCTTCGGAGGCGTCGTGGAAGAGTGATGGTATCTGGAGCTTCCTGGATGTGGAAATGGTGGAGGAGTGGAGGGGTATGGATTCGAGTGAGGGTTGTGGAAGTT
This sequence comes from Rutstroemia sydowiana, assembly GCA_000812895.1. NCBI lineage: Eukaryota > Fungi > Ascomycota > Leotiomycetes > Helotiales > Rutstroemiaceae > Rutstroemia > Rutstroemia sydowiana. The sequence continues at coordinate 9,548 of JWJB01002219.1, read as the reverse complement.
CGCCGGGAGAGTGAAGGTACTTGAAGCTTTTTGGCGTGGAGTAATGCCATGATTGTTGTATGTCGAGACCATTTGCAAGCGTAGATGGATTTGGCAGACAGTGGAGCCTTGATTGGTACTCTTGGGGCTTTATATCATGATTTGCGACGAGCATTACATAGTGGACCATGTAGATGTAGACAGTAGATTCTGTGGTTGTAGAATTCCTCTGCTTGACGGGGTTGGATGTTTATATACATGAGATTCTAGAGATTTGTTGTTGTTTGCTTCAAAGTTTCTTTCCATTTCCTGAATGCGATTGTGGCCGTCGATTATCCTGTGTCTTCGGTCGCAAGGCAAGGTTTTGGTGATCACCACCACTGGGAATTGAGTGTACACTAGCTGTAGGCTTGCGTGACCCTGATGGTGTAACACTACGAGGCCTGCCAGACTGGGATGCACTGACACCGTGTCCATTCCTTACACTAGGACCTGGAGACGGCCTGCGATCAACCTGTGGCTTCAATGACCTGTGATTGCGTTTCGGTTCTGCATTATCTCTTGGGGGTGGTTGGTGAGTGGGAACGCTGGGTGTGCGTCCACGTTCAATTTTCTCTGTTGCAGTGCCCGCTGTACTTTGTTTCAGCATGTTCAGAACTTTAGCTTTTTTCTCGGGGGCTACCACTGCTGCTGCTGCTGCTGGTGGTGCTATCTTGGCCTTTTCTCTTCGTTCCTTCGGGGGGTGCCGCCACTTTTTGATCATTTCTTGCGCATAGTCTTGAAGATTTTCTCCACTTACACATTGGGTTCCAATGTATCTGTTGGCGGTGAAAAAGTTTACCAAATGTTGATAGAATGCAAGATGCAAGCCATTCTGCCCGTGTTCATTAGTTTAGTCCAGATATTTCTCAGTATTAATGTACGTACCTTTTCCAAACATAAATCATAATTTTCCGATTCGCGAAACGAATCCTCGATCTCCTTCATTGGCCATTCTGTAGCATGAATGACAAACAGGATTATGTTCGTTCGTGAATGAGAATCGGCATCGTCCTTCGGTATGGAATTTCTGGGATTCTTATGGAGGAAATGCCATGCTGCAGTTCCATCAGCAGGACAGTGTATCATATACAACCAATCGGAATAGTTGTTGTCTTTACGATCAATCTCCTTTCGAGCATTTTGGTGTATATGCTTATTTGAGCTATGCACGAGCTGTATACATCAGTATATATGTGGTAATGTGCGCATCGCTACTTACAACAACGTGATATTCTTTCCCTGGTGTAGCATTGGGAAGACCTGGCCCAGACTGCATTGGAATCCCAGTAAAATTTTGGGGCATGTTTGCAGGGTAAGTATTGGAACGGTGAAGTTATAGATATGCCTCTATAAAACCGAAGATAGATGTGTAGAGCAACAAGGTTATTCGGGAAATGATGAAAGATATAGGTAGCCAATAGACGAGAGATAAAATGATGTGATGTAATTGCTTGTTGCATTAAAGAAACTGGCAAATGGTTGATTTATACACGCAACTCACATACCAACATCAACATCCGTATCGGTATGCCGAAAGGTCCTTTTTCTAAAACTGAAGGTGCTAAATCGAGAGGGATCCAACCTCAGCCACGTAAGACACCTATTTGAACACAAGTGATAACTTCACTCCTCTCAAGATAAAAGAAGGATGAAACAGCAAGCCCACAGTCTTCTACCAACCAGATCAAGTTATAGGGGATAAATTCACCCCCAGCATCACTAATTGCTCGTGGCTCATCTGATAGAATGATGGCCGAGGGAACACTGGACCTTGCCGAAGACACCCCGGGCGTCAACCGATTTGAAAAAGCCAATGAAATGTTGAAGTCTAGCTAATCCACAAGGCTGAGGGAGATGATTATTCTTCTAGAAGGATTCCTCATTCGTTTCGCCTATGGCTATACATCCAGGGCGCTTGCAGGACCACTAAAACCCAATTTGCTTCAAAATTTATGCCTCATTCTCTTCGCCAGTCCAAGTTTAGAAAAGCACGGCGCTTGCACAGCTTCTAACCCCTGCTTTCCTTCTAGAAGGACTCCCCATTCACTTTGCCACTCCAAGTTTAGAATTGCACGGCGCTTGCACGTCGTCTAAACCCTGATTTCCTTCTAGAAGGATGCTTCCTTCGTTTCACCTAGAGCTTGTGACGATCCTAGAAATCCTTTTTGCCTCCAGAAAGATTACTGGTTGTTTTCACCAACAATCACTTATTTGTTGCATGTCTTAGAAAATGCTCGAGAAACACAAGTGGAAATATCGTCGAGTTCTAAATGAATTGGACTTGATCAGACTTTCCAATCGGAAAATAATAATACAATGTTCATACTATGATCTCAAGTCTTCGAGTAATTGTAGAGAATTTGTAGATATCAATAAAGCCAACATTCTAATTGTTTTGAGTGATTGATTCTCAACGGAACCGTATTATTTCTACCGGTGGACCCCGCTTCCACATATTCACGTCCGATCCACCCTGTTGGTACAGTACCACTTTCACCCCCACTTCCCAACCTTGGATCTTTTCTGAAATAGCTTTGCTTCTCATTACAATAACAACAATTCCGACCCTTCGAATCCGTTCCATCTCTGTGATGAAGTGAATCTTTGGTGCGTCTGTAACCATTTGAATCCTGCTCCACATACTGGCAACACATAAAACATACCACTGTCTCCCTCACTTCCCAACCAAATCTTGCTTCTCATCACAATGAGATTGCAAATATTCAATTCCGTTGCATCTGGGTGACGACTCGAACCTTACGCATCTTCGTAACAATTTGAACCCCGCCAATCTACGCATGTCCACTCTCCTCGTCAATTGGCTGTGGACTGGGTGATTGTATGGTTTTGATGTATGGGATCGGGCATTTTGAAGCAAGCTGGCTTTGGACACCGACCGGTACCCAGGATACAGTAATGAACTCAGAACTGTGATTCAATTCAGTCTGAGCTTCATCGTGTCTTGCTTCCACTACTAGGCCTAGGTTGTCTGCTCTCAACGTGTTCTTTGGGTTTGACTTACATTATTTCAATTCGAGTACTGCACTGCAGCTTAAATATCTCGTATCAGTGCGATGACTTCTGTAATTAACTTGATTATTCTCATCAGAGCTACGATGTTTATATGGTCTGGAGTCCCTGACAAATCAGGAAATTGTGTCTCCGGAGTTGAGTGCTGGTTTTGATTTGTTTCCTTAGATTATTTGACACTATATCCAATATACACGTTTGGACCGAATTGATGAGTTTGAATCATATGTCAATGTCTAGTTAATCCGTCCCTCATGCTAATTGACAACTCCTGCACAATTGTCAGATCGTAGAGAAAAGGTAAGATGTGCATGTTCATTCTCAGGAAAGATAGGAAACCAGGATAGCTAAATACTGGGATATCATACAAGCAGGCTTCTACGGACGATAGATCCCACGTTGCTACTGAATCTTATCCCTCATCATGCCCATCAATAAACTGAGTATCCAAACCAACTCACGATGTTGCCGACGTGCTGAAGCGCACTGCTGAGGTGGAACGACTTGCGAACTAGTACCGCATCTAGTTCCACGTTCCTATATGCAAGTACCTACCCGTGCAACCCATTCCTTACCGATTAAATAAACATCGTTGTATTGAAAGCTCGTTGTATGGAGGGTATTGCGGCATTGATCGTAAAGAAGATGGTATTGTCAAGCATCGAAGCATCCCAACCAGTCCTCTCCGTATTATCACATATATTCTTGCGAATCGGGCCCTCTTATTGGTAAGACTAGTCTAATCACGTTGGTATTGGTAGTCGTGATCGCAAACGGGTAGACGTGGTAATAAGTATCGAAGGGTTCTACACTCCCGCATGATCACACATTTCCATGCAAACCAGTGCTTCATACCGACGAGAGTAAATATGGAGGTGTCGGCGATAATCATCGCAAATCGGTAAAGGAGATAGCGTCGGAGGTAGAGGTAGAGATCGGTATTGTTTGAAGGACAAAAGCAAAGATCGTAGGTAGAGAATCGAAATCAAGTCTACCTTGCGCATTTATCTGAAAAAGAAACCTATGAATCATGATCCTCCAGAGTCAATAACTGTCAGGTCGCAGGAAAGCTGAGGAGTGTACAGTATGTGCATTTTCAGGTAGGAAAGCAAGCTAGTTGGATACTGATATACAACAAATACAAAACAAACAATCAAGAAGGCATGCATATGCATATGCAATCAGACTTCAAAGTCCAGGGAAAACCAACAACATCACCACCAGACTACAGTCCCAATATCAAGCCATGATTTCTGATTTCTATCTCGTTGTTTATCTATGTACAATATACCTGCCCTACACCTCTGAAAATGTACTGCTACAATCAATACACCGTAATTCATTCAACTCGTAACTGATCTCAACCTCCTCTGGAGCTGGAGCCGCGACCTGACTTCTTGGGGTCCGAGTGACGTGAACTTTTCGAACCTGTGTTACTATTCCGGCTGCTTCCAGCATTAGCTAATCGAAGCCGCCCAGCTATAGATGGACCTGAATTCTTCTTTTTCTGGTCTGAATCTGATCTATCTTTGGGGCGACGTAGGCTCTCGGGGTTCGGCGAAGGATCTTGAGCTCTGGCACTTATTTGACGACTCGAGCCCCTTTGATTTGATGGGGTAGATTGACTTTGTGAATGTGATCGTCCTGATGGATTTGGTTGTTTTGGTTGAGAAGGTTGAATTGGTGGATTTGGTCGTCCTGATGAACTTGAGGTCGATGGTTGGGATTTGCTTTGACCTCTTGTACCGAGTTGATTTTCTTCTTTTCGAACAGCAGCTGCTGTATTCAACGATTTCTGTTTCTGTTTCTTTTCATTCTTTATCCGCTCGTTCCTCAACCTTTCCTGTTCTGCCTCCCATCTCTGCTCTGCCTTCAATAATTTCTGTTTCTTTTCATTCTTTATCCGCTGCTCGTTCCTCAACCTTTCCTGTTCTCGCACCCGACTCTGCTCTGCCTTCAATGATTTCTGTTTCTCTTCATTCTTTATCCGCTGCTCGTTCATCAACCTTTCCTGTTCTCGCACCCGGCTCTGCTCTGCCTTCAATTTTTCCTCTTTCTCTACCGCCTCTAACCCCCTCCGCGCTACCTCTTTCGCGCGCTGATTTTGCGCATTTGTTTCCAAAAGTCTCTTCACCTGAGCATTCACCGCAGCCTTCGCCTTTGCCTGTGCCTCCTCCTGAGCCTCAGTCAACCGCTTTTGCTGCCCGGTCGAAGACACAGGTGCTGGCGGACCTCGACGAGCTTCTGGTTGCGTCTCCCATGCCAGCCTTCGCTCCTCCTTGCGTTTGACTTCAATGTCTCGCGAGTGCTTTTCAAACTTTCTTCCAACATCAGTCAATTCCGGATAATATTTTCCCTCCCTCAAAGTCTGTATGAAATATAGGTACCATCCACAAGGTCGGTCCTTCTTCACATATGCGTTAGTGAATTATTGGGACCTTTCTGATCTGATTACCTACCTCGAAAAGATAACAATATCTTGAATTCCTCCAATTGGATCGAATGCTATTCAGTGGATCTGCGCGATCAACGAGCCATTTAGGGATGCTGAACAATTTTTTGTTCATAAACTCGTCGATGTTGGTTGTGTCCGTCGAACAATTGCGCAAACTTTCCGTGAAAGCTCTACCACCTTGCTGGTTACTCAGCTTGAGGTAATATATGCAGTTGTGGGTAGTATCATTATCAGCAGTATCACCAATAAATCTCGACTTGTCGTAGAGCTGTATACAAAACATTAATATGCGTTCTAATATCGGTGTACGAATGATACAACTCACATAAACATCCCAAGTTGGAAGGTACTGTATCTGCTCCGTGGGCTTATTTTCTATTTGTACTTGAGGATTCCATCCAGCGGCGATCCGTTCAGGTATACCGAATCCCCTCCTCTTCTCCTCGTCTGTCTTGGGCTTCGGTGTGGGCTGTCTCGGTACCTCGTTCATTTTGCCCTTCTTGTCAGGCATACTGATTGCCGAGAATTCAGACTTTCGAATTGAGGTGCAATGTGAAGATTTGTATTGAAAATCGAGAAATGATTCGTAAAAGAAAATTTAACCAATTCAATTGATTAAAACGAAGTTTGATGTAAAAGAATAAAGAAAGCAGTGGTGGTAGGGAATTAAATACACCAACCAACCAACAAAGCAGTGCTGGGGACGCACAGCCATTTCCAACAGGCCTGTTTCTAGGCCTACAAGGTACAATTTGTCATAACTCGTCGCAAGATTTTCCTTCATCGCCTCAATACTTTCTACAATCGTTTTTAATCATATATCTAATGGTTTAAATAAATAATATAAATTGCAGAAATCGGTACTCATACATATTTGATTCGTTGCTAATTGATAACTTGATAAGCGGGGTATAGGGGGCGCGCATTAGATGGTGAAAATGCATATATGTATGATTAATCAATTAATCAATGAATCAGTCAAATAATTGATTGTTGGAGAGAACATATGGAGGGGTTTATATACCAAACTTGAACTCTCTAATTGAGAAGATATGTCCCGGAACAGAGGTAAGTCGAGTGGTAGTAATCACCCAGCCTACTGTACCGTATACTGCATTCGATACGTGCACTTGATCCTCCTACTTTAGATCTATATTACTTATACGATCAAATCCACTGCTTTGATAACAAATTACAATACAATCTATATACCAAACCGTCTTCAGCAGACCTTCATGCTCGTCCCTTGCCTTTACGACCAGGTTCCTGCCTGCTATTCCTCCCACTATCACTGGTGGTACCTCCCACTCTTCCAGAACTCCTACTACTTGAACCGGTTGCATTCACTTGACTACGTGAATAATGTCTGTCGCTACCGCTTCCCCGGGAGTGATGAGAGGATACTTCCCGTTGTTCTCTGTCATCCGGCGTCTTTAGAACGGTGTCGTATCGGTAATTCCGAATAATAGTTCCTCATTCTCTCCTCCTGTTCTTCCGCCGCCCTTTTCCTCTCCCCTCTCTCATATCTGAGTTCCTTCCCTCTTTCCTCCGCTAGCCATTTGAGATGTGCGACTCTCCTTTTCTACTTTTGCCTTCTCCTTTCTCTGCGCCTTTGCCTCTGTATCACTCGTGCTTCATTCTCCTTTCGCACCATCTCCTTTCTCTCCTCCTCTTTCTTCGCTAGTGAATCCCGAAGATCATTTGCGTTCTTCTCGCACTCTACCCCTGTTGGGCTCTGTATGATGGTATAACCTTTGCGTCTCAAATCTCCGATGAGATGAATGAAGAATCCAACATGCGGGGAACACTACGGATTTATTAGTTAATTGAGTCCCTCTGTGAAATCATATTCCTTCAGTCCTGTACAGTAACATACACCTCTAAACAGTTCTCGGTCCTTCCACGCTTCAAAAGTATTCATAGCTACTTGCGACGGCTCTTCATTTTTCTCAAAAACCTCCTTCTGGGGAATACTAAGCAGTTTTCGTCCGGTAAAGACGTCATAATTGCTTGTATTTTGATTGCGAATGGCATTGAATGAGAGTGTTTTAATGTGCTGTTCCTCGCTTGTCTCGATGGCAAATGCCCAGCGGTATTTTGTTGGATCGTAAGCTATCGTCTCGTCTTGGAATTTTTCGATGAGCTACGCATGTTAGCATGATTATTTGGTATGAAGAGTTCAGCTCACCCAGATATCATAAGTTGGTTCGGGTGGGTTTTCAGGTTTCTTGGGTTTGGGATCGGTATTGTAAGTTACAGGATCCCATCTGTAGCCCTTCTGCATGACATGTTATCTGAGTGGATTGAGGAATGGCTTTGATAGTAGAAGGGGAGAATGGAATCGAAAAAGTACTTGAGTGATTAAGAACTTGAAGAAGAACCGAATAGAATGTATGGAAAGAAAATGTAGTTTTGCAGATTTACTTGACTTACGTACCCGTCTGCACATATGCCAACATAATCTCCAGAGCACTGCACTTCACAAACTTACATAAAAACATTTCATCTATCGTACTTGCCAAACCGCGGGACGTAATATTGATGATGATCTGACCTAACGAATACGTGAATGAACTTCTCATATATATGTAGTGCTTTACGTCAAGTGAATATCTCGCTACCTAATAATGATAGGTTTAGTTAAACCTGGGCTCGGAGATCATTATATAGAATGCTTAAGAATCTAGAACATTATCGTGAAGACTTATACACGGTTTTCCATACTAAGTTGTTGATAGGCAAGATTTCGACTCATCCTGAGGTAGTGATACGATTATTGTATTCTTACATGAACATTTGTATCATATCACTAGACCGTCTTATGCAATTCCATCTCCGGGATATTACAGTGCACACAATGTGGAAACTGTCCATTGCGAGGAGGAGTACAATCCCGAGATTTATAATCTACAACACAGTCTAATCCCACTACATCAAACTTGCATCATAAACAGACAATGAGAAGAAACAACAACTCGAAGTCCCCTTACGAAAACGAGTGTATCTGTACTCTCTTAAACAAACCCTCAAGTCTACCCAGGTTGGGAACCACTCTTGTAATAACTACTCGAACCAGGGACTGCTCTAGACTAGTGTAATTACTAGCAGATAATGTCAGATCTAATCTAAATCCACCGTTCTTTATCCACCGACCACTTCATATTCAATTTATCTCGGCAATCCATTTCCCAACTGGGAGGGGTGGGATGAGGAACTTTCGAGCACTGGCTACCAACCGGCCTCATTGCGAGTGGTGATTCAAACTGTGTATATATGAACATCAAGTGACAGAGTTGATCTAATTGTGATCTCTCATTTCCCTGTCCCATTTTCACAACTTATAACACATGTCCCCTCATTTGGATTTCTCATCTTCATCACTTGCTTCAGTAACCTCTTCACTCCTCCCACTGTTAGTCCTTGCGTACTTCTGTAATTAACTTGATTATTCTCATCAGAGCTACGATGTTTATATGGTCTGGAGTCCCTGACAAATCAGGAAATTGTGTCTCCGGAGTTGAGTGCTGGTTTTGATTTGTTTCCTTAGATTATTTGACACTATATCCAATATACACGTTTGGACCGAATTGATGAGTTTGAATCATATGTCAATGTCTAGTTAATCCGTCCCTCATGCTAATTGACAACTCCTGCACAATTGTCAGATCGTAGAGAAAAGGTAAGATGTGCATGTTCATTCTCAGGAAAGATAGGAAACCAGGATAGCTAAATACTGGGATATCATACAAGCAGGCTTCTACGGACGATAGATCCCACGTTGCTACTGAATCTTATCCCTCATCATGCCCATCAATAAACTGAGTATCCAAACCAACTCACGATGTTGCCGACGTGCTGAAGCGCACTGCTGAGGTGGAACGACTTGCGAACTAGTACCGCATCTAGTTCCACGTTCCTATATGCAAGCGCCCTGGATGTATAGCCATAGGCGAAACGAATGAGGAATCCTTCTAGAAGAATAATCATCTCCCTCAGCCTTGTGGATTAGCTAGACTTCAACATTTCATTGGCTTTTTCAAAT
>JWJB01002182.1:0-12328 GCA_000812895.1 Rutstroemia sydowiana | reverse complement strand
CACGGACTCTTGCCATCTCTTATAGCAATGTCAGCCTCAGGCACCCAGGATTAGAAGAGCCTCAGGCAAGAGAGCTAGAATAAGGGAAGAATAAGACTGTACCTGGTAAGCCACCAAGAGTCTAGAACAATCCATTCTGATATCGCGAATAAACTTAATAAACTTTATCATACCGAAAGAACTTCAATCAGGTACGGATATAACCCACAATAATTATTTATAACACCAACACAACGGCATATCGCAGACAAAAAAAAATGACGAAGCCAACGGCAACGGCACTATCGCAGACAAAAAGAATGAGGAAGCCAAAGGCAACGGCACTATCGCAGACAAAGAGAATGACGAAGCCAAGTTGGAAGCGCAGAACATGAAAATACAAGTACCATCACATCTTCAAAGTCCGATTCGACAAAGAAACAGAGAACTAGTCCCAGAAGTACGACGATGAACCAAATACAACAATGGCGCAAGAAAAAGATAAACAAATCGCGAAACCGCAAGTCGAAGAGCCCCAGACTGAGTATTTAGAGGGATCATTACTGTAAGTAGCCTCGCACACCGTACTCCTTGCACCGCCCTAACCAACAAACAGAGTCTCAACCTACACAGCACAGTAAAGGAAATTGATAAAGGTTTTCGAGGTAGAGAGTATTTTGCAGAGGAGATGTGGAGTTGTGGGAGGAGGAACACACGTCGAACATTGGTGGAGTTTGAGGAGGAGGAAACGTCGAACATTGGTGGAGGAGGAGACGTGGGAGGAGGTTGTAGAAGAAATCGTGGATCCCAGAATTTGCGAACAAAACAAATCTACACAGCAGAGAGAAAAAGGAAATTGACGTTCCGTGGTTGGTGGAGGAGTTTGAGGATGAGACGTGGGAGGAGGAGGAAACGTTGAACATTGGTGAAGGAGTTTGAGGTGAATTATTAGCAATCCGCTCAGCTTCCTCATGCGCCCCGAACTCCACACAAAGCTCTCCCAAACCTCGCGCTTCCTGCCCTTTACCGAACCTCTCCCTCATCGGCTTTCGAGCTTGATAAAGTGCGCAAGGTGATGTTGGCGATTTCTCAACGATCTATTCTTGTACTAATGAATTATTAGCAATCCGATTTTCCCGCGCTTCGTTCAGCTTCCTTTATCCGCCCCGAGTTCTCCCAAACCTCACGCTTCCCTTTACCGAACCTCTCCGAAATTCCAACTCTATCCTAGGGCTACAAAATACTGCCAGTGAGGCTACCAAAGCCATAAAGCCTTAATCCAAAGATTCTGATAACGAGATATAATCTTTTCTTGGCTTATGCCAACACTCGTCCAAATAATCTCAGATTTATATGTGGAGGAATTGGCGCAAACTGTCCACAGTAAATTCTCTCTGATGATCTCCGGGTAGAGGAATGATGGACACTTGAACATGGCATATATGGGAGGCCGTAACGGGTACCAAGCATGATAGCACAGACAAAGCCCGTGCTACGAGTATGATGTTTGTTGTGTCTCTCGCAGAATTATTTGCATCTTCGTCTTGTGCGGGGATCTTGTTCAGGGAACGACAAAATCCTACAGGGGTTGCATCGTGTACGATGGCAAGCTGGCGGAAGGATACCATGAGTTATTGATGATGTGTTGATAGGCTAAAGTGGTTTGAGAAGCCAGCTTCTGCTTTGTGATGCTTGAAAATAGTTAGCACATTGAACAGCACCACCCACCTGCTCCAATTGCCTCTGCCGTTTTTATATGACTCGAAATATTGCTTGCCATCCCCAGTGTGCTGGTGTTTTTCGCAGAAACTTGAAGCTCTAACAGAAGCATCATCTAAAGAAAAGATTAGCAAACCAGATTGTATAGCAGCTTATGATTTTGGGTTTTACATCTGGTTACATTGCTGCCAGATTACCTAGGAACTAAAATGCTTCTAATCAGGTCGAGTGTTGAAGTACACCATTCTCAATGCTAATATATGACGCTGCCTTGTACATTACGTTGACCTAGACACTCATAAATTCTAAACCACCCTAAAGTATCATTGATTTACGCACCTTTCAATCCATACGCTCATAATTGAATGCTGCAATACCGAGAGGAGGGTTGAGGTATAAAACGTCCGATATCATAGTTCCAATGCACCTTAAACATCGTGATTGAAAATTTATAAAATCCCAGAGCATTTTGGACATTGTAATTGATAATTGATAAAGTACCAGATGTATTGGGACATTCTGATCTTGTTTTTAATTGTGCCTTCTTCATTGTCCCAAATACTTTGGAACACTGTGAAACTTTCAAGTACCTAATTTACACCTTTTCTACAAGTAATTAGTGACATATACCCGATGCTGATAAGAGCTGGTGCGGTGTCTAATGCTGGTCTAATGAGATGATATATAAATGTAACTGGTTTGCTTCGAAATATTCGGGAATAGTAAGGTGGCGCAGGGGCTCAATACTTTTGACTGCAGAAAAATGGAGAGAAACCAGCCGTCTGGTTTAGATCAATGGAGATGATGACGGAGAATAACCTAGAAAGATCTATTTTTCGTGCTACTGGATTCTTCATAGATTTGAAGAACCTGAATTTCATTCTCTAGGCGCACGGTAATTTTTTGCATGTCAATCTTACTTTTTTCGGCCGAAATTTATTCAGTCTCGGGCGAATCTTGCTCCGACATATTATAACGACAACTCCGAATTTCATCTGCATGAGCATAAGTCCGACACCTTCATTATTCACGACCATGACCTTTCATTCATCAGATGAAGCCCCGATGACGGCATTCAAGCAAAAGAAAGTTCGGAAGGGGACTCATAGCTGCTGGGAGTGCAAGAGGAGAAAAGTCCGATGCGTTTTTGCTCATCCTAATGATGCACTCTGCATTACGTGTCGTCGCCGTGGTAAATTGTGTATTAGCCAGGAACATCCGGATAGTCGAAACCCAGACAAAGAACATATCAATAACACGCGTAGTGAGACAATTTCGGATCAATCATCTGATGGAGTTAACCACACTACAATCAACGATCACGTGCGACAGTGGGCAGCTCAAGATGGAAGCTCTGTTTCCACGCCGACAGGCAACACTTCCGACATTATATTAACAGCGGAGTATGAGCAGTTCTCGGTATGTGATCGTACCTAGATTCCTCGCCAATTACAATTACTAAGATAAGCAGTATCCGACACCCAGAAGCGAGCAAAATACAACACAGCAATCGCCATTACGAACCAATAGGCCTGGATTGTATGCACCAACTTACACTAAGGTCCCTAAGACAGCTAAACACCAATATGGTAATATCTCTCAAACGCTTCTACAGGCCTTCCCTGTTAAGAATGACATTGTTATACTTCTCGGCAGGGTAAGCAGTGTTTCCTCTCTCATGTACAAATCGAACCTCAGATCACGTAGCGCATTGCGACAACAAGGTCTTACGAAGGAGGCCAGGCTAACAGATCTGATGAATCCCGAAACACATCCAGTTCTGCTAGCCCGGCAGATGTTATATTTTGCATCATCGCTGTTGTATTTTCCCTCGAATGAAAACATACCTGGCTTAGCGGAACATCATCGTGTCATCATGGAAAGACTTGCAGAGTCCGCAATGGACCTTGTTACGACAAATGACACTTTGTTGGGGACTATGGAGAACCTAGAGTGTATACTTCTAGAAGTATTCTATCATATAGATGGCGGCAACATGCGAAGGGCTTGGATTGCCTTACGCCGAGCTGTAATGGCGGCACAAATCATGGGTCTACATCGATCGGATTACCACCTCAAGGTTATCGATTCAGAAGATAGTCTTGATCCACAATCGGTCTGGCTTACCATTGTTCTGATGGAACGCTTTCTTTCCCTCCTACTTGGGCTACCATCGAGTAACAACACGCTGAACGACACACCTTATTCGTCAATCGGTGGATCAATCTCCGAGGATGAGCTTCCCCAGCTTCAATCACACATATTAGGAAGAATACTGCGACGAAATGAATGTGGAATGTCGCAGCAAGCTGCTGATATGACACGAGAAATAGATCAGCAGCTTGTTAAAATCGCTGAAAGTTTGCCTTCAAAGTTTTGGCGTGCACTAACTTTTAGTGGTGCAAGATTTGACTCGGAAGAAGCGTTGTTGGAAACAAGATGCGCCTGGAAACCTATGTGTCACTATACATTGATAAATCAGCTACATTTACCTTATGTACTTTGCATGGACAATGGCAACATGAACGAGTACTCGAGGGTTGCATGCACTAATGCCAGTCGTGAGATTTTGGCTCGATCCATCTCATTTCGCACTTTCAATCCCCTTATAGCTGCTGCCCGAATGGGAGACTACCTGGCGTTGATTGCAGGCATGACTCTTATGCTCGTACATATTGTCAGTCATAGTCATAAAGAGACCAACAGCCTACTGGTACACCAACGTCTTGGAGACCGCGCAATAGTCGAAGAAGCTCTCGAGTGTATGGAATCTGTCTCGAAGCTAAACGAAGACGCCCTCACAATGAACAGTGCTACACTACTTAAGCGCTTGTTACTAGTTGAGGCAGAGGCTGTAAAGCGACAGAACCATGATGTACTCGGATCCCGGCAAGATAATGAAGATGAAGCCAGGCAGAATGTGCTACTCATTACAGTGCCATACTTTGGTAACGTCGAAATCTCTCGCAAGGGGGTCAGATCTTTGAAGAATTCGTCTCAGGAAGACAGTCTCCACGAAAGTATCACCATTGGCGGCCTTGGGATTGTTTGTATCAATGGCTCCGAGAGGACGCACAATGTTAGGTCGAACGTCGATAGAACTTCCACACCACCACCTATGCAATCATTTAATACGACATCTGAGACCCCAATTACTACTCAATCACCTCTTGTTCTCTCGGGTGAATCCTTTATGCAGCAATATGATTTGTATCCCGAAGTTGCCGCTGATATAGATGATTGGGTGTTTCAGGGCATTGATACTGCTTTTTTCAGTAATTTCCTGGCGGGATCTGATGATCAGATTCAATTTACTCCAAATTTGGGGGAATAAGAAAGGATTTTATTTATGTGATAGTTCTTAGTCTAATTACTAGTCCTCGCTTCATTCAGTCATCGATATACCACAAGACTTTACCTTTTATAAGTTCATGTTTCTATTATGTGAACGGAAGATAGATATTGAATTGCTAGAGAAACATTTTTCAAATTCAAGTTATTGAGTTCGAGATAAACATAAGTTTTGTAAATTTGATTTATTGAGTGAGAATTGAAGATTTTGAAGACAGGTGGAATACTACATTTCACGTGTTTTCCATTGATTTATGTCTAAACTATGCGATTTCACAATCAATATTTGCGCACCCCGGCCATAAATATATTAATTTCTAATTATTATACTTGTATTGTATAATTCTATCAAAATTCAAACTCCAGAACATCCCCGTATACGTCTAACTTACCTATACAACCTATATCTTAATTCCAACCCCTCCACCCACTCTATCTTAACTCTGACGAATAAATATATGCAATATTTTGGGAATCGATAACAAAAGACCCGCGTGTGATATGATACAAATTCTAGAACCCCACCCTTCTCAATTTATTCGCAGCTCCAACCCTGCAGAACGACCGCCTTCCACCCAACTTAGTTCCCGAAGACGGAGAACTCGTTTCGTAGAGTCTAAGCTCTTTCTTGAACAGTATCTGTATCCTTGGGGGAGTAAAGCTTTCTCCAACTTCCACAAAGGCCTATAAGTATTGAAACCCCAAACGCCGCGATTGTGATGGCAAACACCACCTTCAAACCTGCCGTGTATGCATCAACGACAAACGGTATTTGTTCAGCCGTAAAAGCAGAACGGATCTGTGTTGCTCCGGTCCCAAGAATTGTCGCTGGGTCTATGTCTGGGGCTGTGGAAGCAAGTTTTCTAATTAGTGTATTATTAAATGCCGACTGCGCCGCTGCGACGAAGAATGATCCCCCCATCATCATGAAAACTGTATAAATTGTTAAAAAAATGTCTGAAGATTACTTTGTGCTTGGTATAATACATACAAAAGATAATAGCTGTAACTTGTGAGATATCTATCGGTGCCGCATGTACTTGGGCGACTGCTATAGCAACCTGGAATCCGAGTCCGCTCGCAACGCCAAATATGATTTGATAACCGATCCATTTGCCGGCAGTCGTGTTTGCATCCATAGTGTAAAATAACCCGGTACTAATCGTGGCAAGAGAACCGGCTACAATCCAAAACAGGGGTGCAATACCGATTTTTGCAAGTGCAGGGCCTTGCACTATGGAAAAAATCGTCGAGGGGATAACCAGTGCTAGCATTTTCACCCCAGACTCGATTGGATTAGAATTGTATACACTTTGAAAGTATATGGGGAGGTAGTAAAGGATCGTGAGGTATGCGCCGGCGAAGAAAAACATGAAGATGGCGCCTACCCAGACGTGGCGCATTTTGAACTGTTCGGATAACTTGATTAGCAATTTTCCATCTTCCAGGCAGTGTAAACCTACAAGGCGCAAGACAATCATCGCACGCTCCTTTTGAGAGATTTCCCATAGCATAACAATGACACAAATGACAAATGAGCACACGAGAAGTCCAATGACAGTAGGACTATTCCAAGCCTTTGTCTGTCCACCATACTGTAGTGCTAGGAGGTATGAGACGATTAAGCCTATGACAAGACCTGCACCAGGAAGATCCATTTGCAAAAACTTCTCCTTCCGACTGGCTTCCACTGCCTTTGCCTCATGTGGTGGTTTGAAGAAGAAGAATATCATTGCAGCGGCGAGACCTCCGATGGGTAGATTGATATAAAAACACCTAGATAATATTAGTATGAATAACAAGTATAAACCTGATAGAAATATCGTTGACTAATGATAAAAGCCCCGGAGATATACATACTATCCAATAGTTAGCAATGATATCCTCTGAGATCATGTAGGAACCATACCCAGCGCCAAGATACTCTGTCTGCGAATACTCCACCAAGTAATGGGCCCACTACAGCAGCAATACCATAAGTAGCACCCACGATTCCTATTAGCTGGGGTCGTTTCTCCGGTGGAACGGCAAATCCAATGATGGTGAATGCACCAGCGCTAACACCCGCAGATCCAAAGCCGGCAATTGCTCGTCCAGCTATCAATGTTGAAGGATTTGGTGCAACACCACAGAGGAGACTTCCGAGCTCGAAGATGAACATGGCGACAAGAAACCAAGTCTTGATGGAAAAGTATTTGTAGAATTTTCCCCAAGTAGATTGGAATCCTCCATATGTCATGAAATACGCAGCCGCATACCATGATACTTTGTCAAGCTCATGGAACTCGTCGGTTATTTTTGGAATAGCGGTACCGAGAATAGTCTGTCAACAGAAATCTATTAGTACATCTTTAAGATGTATAAAGAATATCTCACATTGTCCAATGCCCCTAGGAAAGTTGCAAGCATAACAGAAATGGCGATAATCAAGAGACGGAATCCATGTGGGTAACCATCATCGGTGGTTGGAGTATCTAAATTATTGATCTCTGCCGTATGCTTTTGTTCTTCCACATCCGAACTCGCTTGTATGCCTGACTGTTGTGAGAGGTTTTCGGAGTTGACTGATGTCTTTTCGTGCTGAGAATCATTGTTTGACATTATGTAGGAATGTTTAAATGAATGAGGGAAATTAAGGTAGTACACATAACATACTATAGATGTTTTATATTCTCGATTTCGGGCGAAATGTTTGGTGGCAGTAGCTTTCGTCCGTCAAATCTCGGCTCAATCGCCCGAATATTTGATGCTTGCTCTATCACCATGAGTAAAGTGATAGATAGAGTAAGCATCTCGGGGAAAGTAAGAATACATTCAAAGTACAGAAGATGAGTATTAAATATCGTGTAGATAAGGTATGCACATTGAAAGTTTAAAGTATTGAAATATCTAACACCAGTACCGCATAATGTCATAGTTTTGTTCCAGTATCTATTGAAACCCCCCGCCCCCCCCCAACTCCTTCTTTCATCAAATTTCATCCCAAATTCTCAATTTAATACTAGCTGCACAAAATAGATTGTTTAAGAAGACTTTGAACATTTAGTTTCATAATTCTTATTCTTTGAATAGAAGATAGCTATTGACTTGGTAAAAAAAGGTTTGAAAATTAGATTTGTTGAATGCGGGATGGAAAATGAATTTTATAAATTTGGTTTATTGAAGTATGGTTGAGCATTGGGTGCAATAAATCTATCGCTACAGCACAATACCAATTGTGTATATTTCTCAATTAATGTTTTCTTTAAATTCAGACTTCTCAATTAGAATGTTCAAGTTCAGATTGATAAATTAATTTATTTGATTTCGCCAAAATAGATCAAACATTGAATTTGCTATGGCACTGATGCTAAAGAGCCTGTGCAATGAGTAAAGGCTCCAGCGGACAAATTTCTTGATTTTTCTGGACAACACGAGTAGATTTGGACAGGTTCTTTCTTTCTTTTATTTTGTTTTCTTTCTCCACGGTCAAAGTATTGTAATGAATGATCCGGAAGAAGTATTCTAGCATCTAATTTGATCAATCTTCCAAGTACGTATTCGGTACGTCTACGGAGCAACCATAAAGTAACTATCCAGCATTCAAAACTCCTTCACTATTGTCCAATACTCATTAATGGCCCACCCAGCCAAACCAAATGTAAACCCAAATCCGACCGTCCCAGTCGCAACCCCAAGCCCCAAAATCCCCGTCGTATACCACTTATCCGATCTATAATAATTTCTCAAAGCCCACCTGGTGCCGCGCAAAAAAACCCAAGACGTACCCGAAAAGACTCCTGTAATGACCCCATAGATTATCCCTTGATACATCAACCCATGTCCTTCAAAATCAGACATGCGCTTGATTTCTTTGTTGCCTGACCGTACCGCAAGATCCTGCGCTGTCTCCCCGCTATTCGCTCGTACCTTCATTATTCCCTCCCTCTCCCTCTTGAAGCGATCTACATCCAGCGCGTTAACGATGAGTTTCGCAACACGTGCGTGATTTCGAGATACAGCCCATATTAAAGGTGTAGCTCCATGTTCGGTATCCCTTGCATCCAGTTTCGCTCCTGCGGCAATGAGCATGGCGGAGATTTCATAGTTACCCAATTTGGCGGATTGGATGAGACATGTGTCTCCTTCGTCGTATATTCGATTTACGTTGGAATGTGCTTTGATGCATTCTCGCACGCAGTTATCTTGTTGACTCATGACCGCCATGTAAAGAGCGTTTAGATGTGGTGGTTTGGTATCCAAAGTATCGATTGGTAAGCCAGCGGAGACTAGAATCGGGATGGCTTGGGAATAACCTTGGCTGCATGCAAGACTAAGTGTAGAACGTCCATTCTCGAGTCGTAGATTGGGATCGGCTCGGTATTTAATCAGGAGTTTGAGGAGGATTGAATTGCGGAGGGCCTGGAAAATTGGGAGTGTTTCAACTTCGGATCTTTGAACTCGGTTTGGGTCAGCTCCTTTTTGCAAGAGAAATTCGATGAGCTCGTGGTTAGGGGGTTTTGAGTCCAATGCTGCATGAAGGGGAGATTCCCCGGTATCAGATTGATTGATCGTTGCTCCGTTGGAGATGAGTGTGGTGACCACACCGAGATTTCCACGCCGACATGCAAAAGTTAATGGGGATTCGTTGTTGTTGGTTAAGGCGTTGACATCCATCTTCTTGTCTATAAGAAGGTCTACAATACTCGTCAAGTTTAAATGTGCAGCTGTATGTAAAGCTGTCCAGCCTTTCGAGTCCTTGACCTCCAAAGATTCGTCCAGTGTGTTCATAATCATGTCCGTAAGAATAGTCTCGTCCCCACCTTTAAGAGCTAATTGCAAAGTCGATTCATTTTGATGTTCCTCTTCTCTAATTCGATTTTCGACCGGAGACGTGATATCAGTAATGTCGAGTTTTTCCAAAAACACGCTACTATGCTCCGTATTGAATGGACTTTGGTGTTTTAGTACCCATTCGCGGACCTGGGGAAATCCAAAGTTCGATGGCATCTCATACACCCCGCCTTGTTCTTTCTGTCTTCCAAACCAACTTACTCTTGCTGTCATGAAAAGTGAAACCTCATCTTCGTCTTCCTTTGGTTTTTGGACAAACAAAACTATCTGCCCCACGCCAACAGTCATGGGACCCGAAATTAATACATAACCCTGCCCTTTATCCACGGCGTTTAAGAACCCATCCCGAGCTTCAGGTGTTTCACTGCGGTGTATGAAGAATTTACATCGATCAATACCTTCATCTCTATTATTCTCCGTATCCAATTCGAAATATATGTTTCCGTAGTAATGATTAGGTCCATTCGGTGCGAAGAAATTCGGCAGTCTTTGCTTCAGTTTGTAAACATGCCAAGTATTCCGAATCCCCTGTGGCTCCCATGTATGCGGTTTTGTCTCCTGTTGATGCAGCAGTCCATTTAGATACCCCGGTGCCCAAGCATATCCCTCAATGCTTCTCGGTGAACCCCACGTCAACACAAGATCGAGAGCTTCCCGCCTTCGAGATTTAAGAAGCTTCGCAACTGCTTCTTCCCGAGTCATGCTAACCCATTGTAAATGAAGTGAGGGATATATAGCCAACGCATTATCAATCTCGTAGCTAGCTTCCCTCATCCTACATTCTTTCAATACATCCAAGAGTGTCGTTCCTCCTCCATTCTCCCATTTCACAAGATATCGAAGTTCCATGTAAGGACGAAATGCCATGCGTCGTTCATTCGACGTCGCAGACGGTTTATCGACCACCTCTTTATGATCCTTATCATATCCACACATTTCCCCAAGTCTATTAACCATAGTATGGAAATCCACCGGTCCATTTTTTGTCAACAACACAACTTTATTCGCCAACTTTGCTTCTTGGTATGTCCATAATCTCGTCCTCCATTTCGCACAAAGTACTGCGAAAGCAACATCAAGTGGCTCTGTGCTAGGCATTTGCATAAGCATACTATCAAAAACTAACACTTCGGATGCCTGTTGATAAATCTTAGCCATATTATTAATAGTCGCCACCTTGATTTCCTCCTCTTCGCTGGTAAGGGTACGAATACCCCCAGGTACAGCCAATGGATCAAGCCATATCCAATTCACATCCAACCCCGCTTCGGAAATACGATTAAAAGCCTGCTCTAGAACTTCTCTAGGCAATCCCCGATTCTTACTATCTCCGTACATTCCCTCGCCCCAGACATGGCTAATCGCCGTGTAACTTTCAGCCCTAATATCAAACTCCCCAGCGCGATTCACACAAAGTGCTAATGTTCGTTTGGCAGCTTGACTCATCATACTCATTGGCGCTTTAATCCAATCTGTTTCAATCCAATGGGTTCGTTTCACCGTCGACAAAGCTTTGAAGTTCAATCCCCTGGGGAATTTGCTCATAACAGATTTGACTTCTTCAATCGTCCACCTGTTGATACCGTTGATGGCAACATCTTTCGCCAGGTGATCCAGAACTCCTATTTCAAGAAGCATCTCTTGCTTGACTTTGGTTTCTCCTCCCGTCCAGTATCCTTCATCGCTGGGTTGGATGCTCACAGATCTCTGAGATAATAATAACGTTGTCATTTTGTCGTATTATGGAATCACATTGTAGCGAGGAAAAGAATACAGACCAGATGCTTCCCTTTTGAATAAATTTTGCAGGAACCCGAACTGACGGGATTTGTGTAGCACAGCTAGTGTTACAATACCAGTGGCTGAAAGGCTGAAAGGATCGCGGGTAATTGGTATTTGGGACTGGGGGTTGAAAACTAAGCAAGGATGCATTTACCAAAAATGGTATAATCTGCTGTTGGTAGTTGAATGGTGGCGTCGAACAATCTAACCATAACTTGGGCCCTGGGGCTCCAAAAAGATCCTCGTCTCACTCTGGGATGGTATCTGTCAGGTTAACACCTAATCACTCGTAATACGACAATATGAAGGGGTTTTAAGGATGTACTCATTTTGGTACTCCTTTTGCACAACCACAAATCCCCATTCTCATCCCTATCCCATCCCTATCCCATCCTACCCTTAATCAATCAAATACCCCAAAATCACCAGCAATCACCAGCAACCAATCTTCAAGTTCTACCCTCTCCAGCTACAGTACAAGCAAAATTACAGATACACCAGCCACTAAGTTACATTCCTCCCTCTCCACTACTTAAATAACCTCAACCTCAACCTCAAATCCAACATCAACCCCAACATCACCATCACCATCAAAACCTTTAACATCCCCAACAGCCCTCCCCCAAATCCTAATCCAAATCCCCAACTCAACCACATACATTCA
>JWJB01002145.1:0-10292 GCA_000812895.1 Rutstroemia sydowiana | reverse complement strand
ACCATATCAACCATATCAACCATCATCTGGACTTCCACCCCACCAGTGGCACTACTAGCAAGAACACCAAATCCACCCACTACCATGTAACAACTCACCAATATCACCAAACCAATAAAAAATACGGAAATTCTCCTCCTTCCCTCTCCTTTCCCCCCCAGGCTAGAAACCCAAAGAAATCAATCAACCAGAATTCTCAAGACCAAATTCCAAAAACCAAACTTAACATAGTGTAATACACCAACCATATCATACTATCTACACTTACTTAGTATAGAATACAAACCACCTACAATACATACTATACCTAGCTCTCTCTGCTTTAGTAAACAATTATAGAAAAATCCATTAAAACCACCTACTTACCATGAAGAATCCACTCCAGACCAATCCAAACCAATCCTCCAAACCTCAACTCAACTAAACTAAACTCACTTCATCATCACCACCACCCTAACAACTGCAAACCAAAATTTGAATTTTTTATTCATCTATCATTTTCTCATCTATCTAATGAAAGAAAGGTAGGTAGGTAGTTCAAAAAATATTTCTACTTCTCTTGCTTCTTTGCTTTTTAACTTACTCACTTGTTATCCATCCTACCATCCATTCCCATTCCCACATAGTCATACGCTATGCTATGCCTTGCTGTACTATGCTATACCAATACCATTCGGCTAGCTTCATTGTATGTATCCATCCATCCCACCCCTTTAACAAAAACTCCATACCATAAAACTTTTTTTGCATTATCCGAACCCGTTAAGTACCGTAGGGTGACCTTCACCCTGAATGTAATCACAAAACGCACCGAAGTAACCCAAACCCAAACCCCAACCGACCAAGGTATAGACATTTGCAACCATCTATACACGAACCAAGTTCATTATTGATTTTAGACTTAGCGTTTCCGCTAACTTAACTTCTCACGCCCATTTCCCAAGCAAGGCCATTAAACCAGCACCTAGACACATACACCCAAATGCAAATAGCAGCATTTTCATCGATGCCTTTCGCATTTCGGGATTAAACATGAATTCATGAGCCATCAACTCGACCAGACCAGTATAGATGAGAATTCCAGCACTGATGGAATCAAAGACGCCATTAATAATCATAGTTTTCTGACTTCCGGGAGCAAAAGTAGTGCGTACGCCAAGACCAATTGCAATGGCAATAGGGGTAGTGAGGCCATATGCTGCACCGAGCACCCATGGCATCCACATCTTCTTTTTCGGCCAGTTAGCAGTAGCTAGTCGAGATCCAAGACCAAGGCCTTCGAAAGTTTGATGAAAGACAAGGACGATATAAAGTACGGTGAAGTCATCTCCAGTAACAGCTAGCGTGAGACCAATAAAAATGGAGTGAAAGATAACGCCGAATTCGAGAATGAAGATCGCAGTCATTTGAGCAGCGAAATGATCGTCATCCGATACATGATCTCTTTGGTGACCGAGGTGATCTTCACCCCCTGGTGGGTAGGACAAATCATCCGGTCTTCCTGGTATACTGCCTCGAGGTCTTTGTGGACTTTCTTCAACTACAGACGTCGAACATGTTCCTATGCTTCCTTCCTGAATGTGGCCGTTGATAGCACCATTACTCATTTCTAAGTAGCTATTATCTGAAGACTGCTGAGGGGATGCTATGAAAAAAGATTGTTAGTACGGAGTACCCCGATACTATGCACTAGCCGATCGAGAAACAGTAAAGCAAAATCACGTCTAGAGACATTCGTACAACGCGAAATGGCAACTTTGACATAGATAAAATATGCTTACCATTCCTAAATGGCGCTGACGGGTCAAGCTTCTCACCTTGTTTCACGATAGTCTTTGATGGGTCGACTGCTTCAACATCAACATCATGATCATCTTCTCCAAATACATCAAATCGCGATGCTATTAGTTCAATAAAGAACATTGAAAATATCGTCATCAACGCGATCCCTTCGGCCCAATCATAATCTGTAATTGCACCCGATAAACACGGAGAACTTAAATTGGCGGAAGCAGGTGCCAATAACTATTAAAAAGTTAGTATCAACCTTATAGATGATGTCACGAGCCAAAATTCATTTTAGACTCGAGACCAACATGATTGAGTAGACATACATGTATAAAAGCTGTAGCTATAATCACACCGGAACCTTCATGGAGAATCATAGTCAGTATTGAAATCGACTAATGAACGCGGAACCATAATCCATCGAAATTTAGGATGAACCAACACGATCCATTGTCGCAAATGCACCCCTCCATCACTTATGAATCTAACATACGCACCGAAATATTTGGTAACAAAGAAAGCCAGCGGTGGTACGCTCATTCGTTTCGTTCTTGCTGCAGCAATTGGTAATAGAGCACCTATGATATCAATTAGCTAAAGTCATTAAATGAGCGCCTATGTGCCATCATTTTCAACATACCCAACATGGAGCCAATTCCTATGACAAATATCGAGGATATCCGCACACCCATTCGGCCATCATAATCATTCCCACTTCCACACTCTACCTCTACTGTATATGTTGACATGATAATCGTCTATTCCTAGGTCTGCTGTCTCTGTAGGGTATCTCCTTCTCTTCTCCCACTTTACCCCACTATATTCAAACCCGAATTGCCGTCAATTCGTTGTGTTTGCCGCGCCGTCGAATCGTCTGGTTGGCACACCAGGAGGTGTTGGTTGGATGTAGAAGATGTTGGATCCTTTAGGGAAAGTATATTCGATGGCGCAAACAATCAAGCAAGAAATGCTAATGGTAAGAAATGATGATGAGTATATTGAACGGAAACGTCAAAAAAGGAAAATTCAAAGTTTAAATGTGGGTAGGATGGTGAAATAGTAAGTAATGAAAAATACCTTGTGAGATAAAGTTTTATTATTTTTTATAGAAAGCAGTGTAAGGAAGGAGGGTCACTTTTTAAGTGGCCGTGACCAACAACAATCAAAATTTCCCTGCTCTCTCTCTCTCTCTCTATTCTCTCCTCTGTAAGCCACTCTTTTGGACCTTTTATGAAATTCTAGTTGACTGATTTTGGTTTGTTGAGTCGAATGAATTTTTGATTGATATATTGGGGATTGACTACTAGAGCAATAAAACAATAATACAACAGGATATCAATATAAAATTAAATATAAATAAAAGAATATTTAAAAAGTAATAAGAAATTCACGACGACATGAAGTGAAGTAAGTTATATTATTACCAGATATTGTTAATAAAATGTAAATAAAACTTATAATGACGATGAATGATTTGATAGAAAAGGACTTATTTGAAATTAGAGGGGGAAGAGGAGGGGTTTATTATTCTATACGATAAAATTATAATTACAATATTAACGGGTTAAAGAAAAAGAAAGAAAGAGAGAGAGTGAGTGAGTGAAGAAGAGTGTGTGTGAGTGAGTGAAGAAAAAAATCAAAAGAAAAAAACAAACACCTTGATGGATACCCTTCAAGGATAATCAAGCTTTTAATCATCTCATACTAACCAACAACGGCCTAATAATTAATAATCTTGCTTGTGATTATCAAAAATAAATAAAAATATTGATATTTAATTGGTTAATATTTTTCGTTAGATTGTGGAATTACTCGAGTAGTTATAAAAGAAAGTGTAATCAAGATCATCTGAATACCTAACTTTACGGGAAATATCTACCTATCTATTCTATCTAAAAGTAACTTTAAGGTATTAGATTAGATATAGATATCTTCTATCTATTCTCATCTCATCATCATCAATGTTTTCGTAGATACGTGTGTACTATCTAGTTATTTTCTTTTCAAGGTCTTACATATCATACATATCATTTTACCAGGTACAATAAATAAATCAGTCAGTCGGTCGCCTGCAGCGGCTAAGAACAGACCCTATAGTAGAATGTTTGATTGACAGTTTTAAAAAAGCATCTCAATCAAGTACAATACATTTCACTCATATCATCTTCAGCTTCTCTCTATCCCTCCATCCATCCGTATCTAGTTACCCAGTCTATCAGTCTATCGAGTCTGCCTAGATATTCATATAAGTATAAGCAAGCACCCGATATCAGCTAGCTACTAGATATACTAGGTAGGTACATACGGACGGAGTAAGTAGGTAGGTAGAATAATCGATGCAGAGCAGAGCAGACTCGGACATATTCCATAATACTACATACAGTAGTTTAGGTACCTACCTAGTCTAGTACAACCAAAGCAAACGAACTCGCAACACATAAAACTATTCCGTACATTATGTTCGGGTTGTACCTACCGATATGTAGCAGTACTGGTAACATAAATTTAAACCCTTATACCACCCATCCATCCACGTACAAAGAAAACATGAAAAATATAAAATGACGTTGAAATAATGTAAAAATACTTATATAAAGTTGTAAGTACCACATAAAATAATTCTATAATATAACGCGTAATATAACCCGTTCGTTCAAATTCATGTACTATCTACTTCCGTACTGTACTTGTAAATATCGGGATTTGTGATGTGATATGATGTGATATCTCGTGCACGACAGCGGTCCGCTGCATGAAATATAAAGCCTCATGATTTGCCCAATCTTTGGAACGGAATTAGATCGTATCATCTTTTCGAACTATCGGTACCAATATTTTACACGTGCAGGGAGGCTAGTTCCGGAAACTCCATTGAGTTAAAAGAGGTTTGATAGATATATATTATTTTTGTTACTGTTTCTCCATTCATCTCAACCTTGGGAAATTATTTTGTTCTGGAAGCCTATATTGTGCTTGCTCAGTTTTCCCGTAACCCCATCATGTAAGTATAGGTATATACAGTAACTCGACTAGGTAGGTATATCTATTTTACTACCGAAATCTTATCATGGACCCCTTTCCCTCCTGTCTTGTGTACCTCTGATACCCTTAACGATTGTTCACCGGTCAGCCGTTTCCGAGAATCATACTCGTACAGCATGAGATAAATCTGCTCACCGAGCCGTTGATCTATGTACTCGACATCTTCGAGTTTCATCCTTTAATATTAATTTCATATGCGACGACACCATGCAGTGAGTTTATTCCGACATCTTGGCACGAGAGCATTACTCAACGGTCTCGATTCCGCTTTTGCGAAATTTGTGCTTTTCGCTCCAGCCAATATGAGCCTGGGTAGAAGTTGTGAATCTCTCGACAACAACCGTACAGATCAAAAATCGAACCAGTGCGGTACCTATCCAATAACGGAGATTTTGACAAGCCAGTATTTCACGACAGAAAATGGAGAGATGCATTTCTACACCGCTTCAATGCATTCATGAAGAGTACTGCAGCTCTAAGCCGAGGGCTCTGAATGGCCGATCCCTCTTCTTCATATCAATCGATGTTCCAAGTGTGAATAACAACTCCTTGATTCTGCCCTCCCACAGCAGACGAACCTTCAAATTTTGATCTACACGAGCTTTGAGTACTCCAGCTACCTCTTCGGGTTTCTTCTCCTGTTTTAGTTCGACTTCATCCAGTTTCCATGCAAGCTTTGCTGCCATGCTCCGTTCTCGGGGTCGTATAACGGGAGCTTTCATTTTCCACAATTCACATCCAAGTACCAGGTCACTCTCATAACTGTAAACATTGAAGTCGAGTCTTGAGCACAGTGCCAAATTCTTACCCGCTTTTACTGCATACGTTGAACTGATATTCCCCATCAATGGATTCAAAGTCAACGTTGCAGTCAGCGGGATCCCTTTGTGTGCCGGCAAAGTAGCAAATCTACCACCAACACTAACGCCCCCGGATTTATTCAAGGTGCCATAGTAGAATTCCGCTCCCGCACTGAACCGTCCATAGAGCCGATCTTCCATTTTCGGCACAGGCGATTCTGTAACTCCCTTCCTTGGATCCGGTCCAAAATTATACAGTCCTCGAATACCTAACAATCCACCATCGGTCGAATATAACGTTTCCGTGCTATACTTCCCAACATCACGTTGATGCAATGCCAGAACAGTCCCTCCATTGCGCAATCGACTATCGCTGACAGAAGTGATCCTGATCTGTTGGGTAGGACTAATGCGACGCAAATATAGAGCTTCCAAAGTGCTCTGCGGGAGATACAATCGTCCGTAAAGCAAAGTATTCTTTTTGTCGACCCTCCGACCAGCATGCCACTGTTCCCACATCCATGGTTCATCCGCTCTGCGCAACTCCTGAATCTGTCTATACCCCCTTATGATATCATATAAATTAATGTTGGCGCTCTGCGACACTGTTTGAAGTGGAAGCGAAGAGTAAAGGTAGGAGAGAGAGCCATCCACCACCCCTACACTACCTAGCGCATACGAAGTCGCAAATTGAGGAGAACTGAGAGACGAAAGGTTAAGTCGCAAACCACCCGGTGTTTCGAAATCAAGAAGCCCTTTGCAGAATCATTAATTAGCACGAAAGGTCGGAAAACTGTGGGAAAAATATAGGTATTTGAATAGCATACCTTTCGCAGTAGCAGTCAATTCCGAGTATGAATTCTCATGATTCCATCTTGTCGCCTTATAAAATGCATATTGCACATAATCCATAAACTCCAACATCTCCACATCAGCTCCCAATAATCACGCACGACTAAAAGTCATGAGATCTCGACAAATCCAGTTGTTGAAAGACCATTCATTAAATGCATGAAGCTTTTTTTATCCATCCAATCCAACAATCCCATTACCTAGGCCTAGCTAGCTATAAACAAGACAAACAAACCAAAAAAAAGGAACAACCCCACTCCGTTCTCCGAGAAAGACCCCTGCACACAATATCCACTAGCTCCAATCCTTCGAAATCTTATCGAAAAACTTTATCGATTGCTTGAAAATAAATTTATCAATTTCCAAAAATTCCTTCCACCTCATCTTACCTCACAAGCCTCTTTTCTCTCACAACCCTTCTTCCTAAAATCAATCAAAGATCATGCCTAAATCAAAGCGTGCGCGCGTTGTTCATCTCACCAAGGTCGATAAAAAAGGAAAGGAATTGTCACTCAAGCTCTTCGCCAATGTGCGCGAATGTCTCGATTCTTATCAACACTGCTTTGTATTCTCGGTCGAGAACATGAGGAATACGTATTTAAAGAGCGTGAGAAATGAAATGAGCGATTGCAGGTTTGTGCTTTCCTATTCCGCGAGTGCTGTTGAGAAGTCCTTCAAAAAGATTGGAAATTCTCAGATTCGATGAATTGGGATTGGGGATACTATACGGATGAGAAAGATTGGAACCAGAGTTAAAACCAGAAGAGAATTGGGTCATATGTATTATGTTTGATGGTCAAAAGCTAACTCAATTACACCTCTAGATTATTCTTCGGCAAAACCAAAGTAATGGCCAAAGCCCTCGGCAGCAACGACGCAGACGAATACCAACCCAACACATCAAAGCTCGCACCATACCTAGCCGGCAACGTTGGATTGCTTTTCACAAACCGGGAGCCTGCCTCAATCCTTGAATTCTTTTCCACTTTCGAAAAAACAGACTTCGCGCGTAGTGGCACTGTCGCATCACGTAGTTTTACTATCCCCTCCGGAATTGTCTATAGCATGGGAGGCGAAATTGCCGCAGAAGATGATGTACCAATGGCGCATAGTTTGGAGCCAGAACTCAGGAGGTTGAAGGTCCCAACTACGTTGACGAAGGGAAAGATTACGCTAGAGAACGATTATGAGGTTTGTGCAGAGGGTGATGTCTTGGATAGTAGACAGACAAGATTAATGAAGTTGTTTGGAGTGGCGACGGCGGATTTCACAGTGCAATTATCTGCGTAAGTATCCCTTGATAGTGTTTACAAAGAACGTTGCGGCTAACAAGAGACAGCTACTGGAGTGCAGCAACCCAAGATGTGACAGAGATACCTTCCGAATCTTCAATGGAAGAGTAAAGTGGAGAATAAAAAAACAATCCCAGGTCATATTTCTTGTTCCAAAAATTATCATACAGTCAGAGAGACTACTTGGGCGTTTACCGGCGCCACCTTTTGTGTCATGATTTCGAGTACTCAAATTAAAAATAAACCAGCAATTCAGATCATACCAATCTTACCACTTTCGTGTGCTTCCTCCCTTTTTCCTCCGTTGATCGTACAAACAAAAAAAAGCCATTTACTAGCTAGACAAAAGACTGCTAAAAGAAAACTCGAGTTATAGGTCAGATGGTACCTTTCCTTACCTTTGACCTTACCCTCAAAGATCAAAGTAAGCTAAGTGCAAATGAGACACGCCGCGCGATACCAAACCATTTTTGGGGACTTTCGAATTGCTGTGAGATGTCGAATCTGTTGGGAAGGGGCTTCGAATTACCATAGAATGAAAGTAAATCAAAAACTTTCTCTTCCTTCATCGAATTGAAGGTCTTGTCGGAATGTGTCAAGTAGGTTAGGTGACCACATACTACCTTTGGTGAACGTGCATCGATGAAATCCTTACCCCTGGTGAAAAAGGGAAAAAAGATTGAAGACTCGAAAAACCCACCACAAGACTATACACCCACCCAGCAGTCTTGTTGTACCTAATACCTTCGTAACTTGCGAGGATCCTCTCCGTAACCACTGCTTTCGTAAGGTCTCTTTCGTGAATCATCTTCGCGTGGTCGGCTACCATATCCACCATCTCTATCGCGGTACCCGTCTCTTGGTTCTCTTGGCCCAACGGGCTCCATATTGCTGCCACTACGATCACCATAGTTGCGACTGCTGTTACCGCGATATCCGCCGGATCTGCTGTCGCCGGATCTGCTGTCATCATATGAGCGGCCGCCTCCACGAGACTCATACCCACCACCTGGTGCTGGACCATTGCGATCGGGCGATCCCGAGTTAAAGCCT
Organism: Rutstroemia sydowiana; assembly: GCA_000812895.1. Lineage (NCBI taxonomy): Eukaryota > Fungi > Ascomycota > Leotiomycetes > Helotiales > Rutstroemiaceae > Rutstroemia > Rutstroemia sydowiana. The sequence continues at coordinate 1,465 of JWJB01002145.1, read as the reverse complement.
CCTCCTCCTCCTCCTCGTCCATACCCACCGCCACCGCCGCCATAACCTCCACGTCCTCCGCCTCCTGGGCCGGCTGGTGCATTCGGAGGAGCGTAACCGTTGGACGAACCACCATACCCACCGCGATCGCCGCCACCACGATCGAATCCACCTCTATTACCAAAGCCTCCACGGTCTTGATATCCAATACCACCTCGTCCACCGCCAAATCCACCACCACCACCACCGCCGCCACGATCGAAACCACCTCTAAATCCTCCGCGACCTCTTCCACCATCAAACCCGCCACGGAACCCGCCACGAAATCCGCCAGGGCCACCAGGTGGGGCACCAAAGCCACCGGGACCCATTGGTCTAGATGGACCGGCCTTTGTGTATCCACGACCCCCTAGGCCCCCTCCGAGTCGGCGAGGTACCCATCCTTTTACGGTTCGACCTCTCTCAACATCTACCTTGATGAATCGGTCCTCAATTTTGATCCCATTACAATTTTCTAAACCAGCTATTCACAGAGCGCGAGCAAGGCGCGTTTGTCAGTTATTTTCTCACATTCGTATACCTTGAGGTCGGCAGGAGCAAGAAAAAAGAAAAAGACGCGCTGTAAAAAAGCCGCATCTGTACAAAAGTAGGGCGCAATCACAGTGCTGGCATATATGGGTAGTCTGGGGGAGTATGTGTGTTTACCTCTCATATCCTTCTCTCTCTCGAAAACAATAAATGCGTATCCGCGATGGGGCTTCTTCTTCTTTCCTGGTTTTTCATCTGCGTGGGTATCTGTAACTATGCGAATCTGCACACGTTTTAAGTCAGCAAAAGGTCATGTCAAAGTTTGTATATTTCGGTCACACGTACTCTTTCAATAGCACCAAATCTTCCAAATTCGCGCTCCAGATGTTCTTCGGTAGCCTTGTAGGACAATCGACTAACAATGAGAGTCTTGAACGCATCGCCTCGAATATTGGGATCCTCTTGCGGTTTGACTATAATGGCAAATTGTCAGTATTGTATTCACCATTACTAGAAACTGGATGGATTCAATAGAAGGGTGATTTGAACATGAAGGATGGCCCTTACATGTTAAGGGGGCTTCCTTAAGAAGATTTTCATGCGCCTCCTTCTTCTCCTGCTTTATGCGATCTTTTTTCTCGAGCAAGCTTTCAGTCGGTTCATATTTATCATTTTCTTTGTATTCTTGAAGTGCTGGAAGATATGCGGCAAGACCAGTAATTTTTGCAGTAGTTCGTTCTTCCGGCGCGTGGTCTGACGGTGGAATCCATCGTAAAGGAGGCCGAGGAGCAAAAAGCGCGAGAAGATTTGGTGGAAGTTTGTCCGTCATTGTAATTTATGACTATTACAAGAGCTTCTTATTAAATCAGGATTTCAATCTCTTAGATGATAAACAGATGATGTCGTTGAATCAATTGATGAAGTTGGTGAAAGTTGATAAAATTAGAATAAATTAAGA
>JWJB01002143.1:0-10509 GCA_000812895.1 Rutstroemia sydowiana | reverse complement strand
AACCCCCACCACTAACTCCCCTGATCCCCCTCAAACCCACACTCGGTATTAAAATAACAACACTCAATTCCCGTCAACCCATGAATAGTATCCGTAGCCCAAGTACCTTCTGGGGTAGTCTTTCCATCATAATCTGCACAGCATTCCATACAAGTATGCGCAATCGTATATGCATTGGCTTTTCCGGCGGGATAAATTCCAGATACATCTGTGAGAGGAGTAGCATTTTCTTTGCATGTGTTTTGCTCAGCGTTGTATTCTTGAGAGAAATCTCCGCATTGGGAGAGGCAGGAACCGGGCCAGGGATAATTGGTTGCGCTGGGTCCGTATTGGTCTGCGTTGGAGGTGGAGAATAGGAATGTGGTGAGGAGGAGGGGGAGATAGGTGAGATGCATGGTGTTGGTGATGGGTGGGTTTAGATGGATTTGAAAAAGGGATGGATTCTTGATGAGAAAGAAATTTGATAGACAGAATTGGAATGAACAGAAAGCGGTTTGGATTTCGAGAATGTTAGTCGTGAAAGTATGATGAAATGAATGAATAGATATATAGATTATTTGAAAATGATCTTACAACCTTCAAATATTATAGCTATATTACTAAATTGCTGACCAGCAAGAGTCGCGCGCATAAATGGTCACACATAATCCTGACTATGTATGGCAAGTAATTTAAATCATAACCAATTTCATTCAATCAGTATTACAAGAGCGTATAGAACTCCTCCTAATAGGCTACACAATCATTAAAAGTCGCGCGCGTATATACCTGGGTAGAAATCGAGCGCATCCGTATACCGTATTGCGTCCTGCAGGATTCATTGATTACCTGGTTCCTAAGCGAATGCGAATATGAAAATAATCCTTCGTCTTGATTGTTATACAGTACATTGACTTTATAATTGGGTAGAATGTGAAAATTCAATTCACAGCTGGTTGATAAGTATGTTCTATCTAGATGGTAGATAGTTAGAGACAAGGAGTGCCATCCTGATTAATTCGTTAAGTCATTTTGACTCCATTTCTCTTCGCTATTGAAGCTTGTGTACTTGGTGTAATCTTGGGGAAAAAATTGTAAAAAAGGATTTGCAAGATCGATATGGGGATATTAGATTCCCTTTGCAATTGAAGCATTTGGGCCAGACGATCTATGAGAGAGGTCCACGGGAAGTATGATGGTACAGAGATGAGACGGTTACAGGTATTGACGGAAATGGGGCAATTGGGTGAAGAAAATTATTTATCCCATCTCAGCTTGAATGTTTGTTGAATATATATTTCATGATGTGGTGGGATAGATGAAGGAGTTCGATTTGAATGCGGGACGGATCTGATAGATGTATGGGGATATCAACTAGGTCTGATCACTTCAGTACCACCACCTTCTGCTTTCTTAGTTCTATACTTTTGTGAAGGTCCATCAGCCTGACAAGCTTTCTTATTTTCTTCGGGGGTATTTATTACTGACCCGCCGGAGTTGCTTCTGGGGGTTCGTGGTTTGATGGTGTAATTGCTTTTTGGGGAGGGGTGTTGAGGTTGCGATCATTATCAACATCCATGTCGACATCAACATCAACATCAACATCATCAAACTCACCCCACTCCCCCGCATTTACTCGCAAAATCCTGCCTGTTCATCTCCCGCCCCATCCATAATACAACCCCATCGACACTCACCCTCCTGATTTCTTCTCTCTCCGTATCAACACCAATAGTCTCATAACTTACCTCCTCCTCCTCCTCCTCCTCCTCCTCCTCCTTCCAATTCTTCATCTCCCAATCCACACAAGACGATCAAGATATCCTCACTCATCCCAATAAAAAAACAATAGCATCCAATCCATCCCATCCAATCATAAAGCAACCCCCAACTCCCGGGTTTCTGGCTAAAAGCATTCCGGACGAAATCTCTCTTACAAGTCACTCATTCAACCACACATACAAACCTTTCACTCCCCCCTTACAAATCACCTTTAATCCCCATCCCATTCCTCGCATTCATAATTTTCTCTCTCTGCATCTTCAGACGAAGTTCCATTGCCGCCGCATTTTGTCTCGCTCTACCCCGTCTATCTATTGACCCACTTTGATACCATAGAATCCCTATGGGAGTTGGAGTTAGAGTTGGGTTCGTATATCATCCACCCTATCCCCCTTATTTCTACCCACAATTTCACTCTCACTCCACACGCAACACGCAACATCTCTAATCGAACCATTACATATAGATAAACCCAGACGATCTATATAGGTTTGTTCTTGTGCTGTATACACCCTGGCTTTCGTATCTGTATTTGTATTTGTATCTGTATTTCCATTCGCAACAATTCCAGACGCAAATTCCGAATCCATGATTTGCACTGCTGCATCTCCAGCGACGTTATTCATTATTATTCCAGTTCGATCAATCGGTGTTGAGTTTGAAGTTGTCGTGGTATTAACAACTGGGTTTGGTACGGCGTTGGTACTTATCCCAGCACCAAACTGTCGATCCTGGTTCCTCCTCATAACAGCATCATCGTACGACTGCAAATATGACAACCCACGCCAATCGATAACATTATCATCAGAGACAAAATTTCCATTCGACTGATAACGTTTCAACCCAGATCTCCTTACAATCAGATCCTCATCCCCACCAATCCGTGCATTCCCATTCCCGTCACATCTCCACTCCACCACCTCGATATTCGAATCCACAGTATCCATATCCATGACCACAGAATCCTCACTTGTATAAGAGCCATCAGAATCTTCAGAACAAGCACTCTGTGATCGACGTTTAATAGCAATATCTCCACTCTTCTTTTTTCTCAACCCCATGACGCTAGGTTTTGTAGTTTGCGCCGACTGCGGCATTGGGATACCTTGGCGATTAATTGTATGCCAGGTTTCGTTTTTAGGATAAAATTGTTGCGGCATTGGGATACCTTGACGATCAATAAATGCGTGCCATGTTTCGTCTTTAGGAGAAAATTGTTGAGATTGCATGAATCCGTGGCGATCAACTTGATCTCTCGTTTCTGAGATATTTTGAGGCATTAAAGGCCGCTGCTGCTGCTGCATATATCCTTGACGATCTATCCGACCTCTCGTTTCTGAGGTATTTCGAGGTGTCGAAGACATCTGCTGCTGCATAAATCCCTGACGATCTATCTGCTCTCTCGCTTCCACTCCACTCTGGAGTACTGAAGTTATCGCCGGCGTTGTATCTCCAACCTGCTGCATGTTCTCCCCCATATTCTGCAACTTATCCAATTCCCGACCAGTACTCGTTGGTTCTACTTCCGTATTCTTTGCATCAATACCATAATACCGTCTTCGATTTTTAACTCTTTTATTAAATCTTTCACGCTCCTTTCTTTCTTTAGATCTTCCTTGTGCCAGTCTGTTTTGAAACATCTTTCCATGACGCTCGATTACCTCTTGGGGTATAGGTATGATCTCACTGTTAAGTCCGGGGAAGGCGTATGGTGCCGTACTAGACACTGATTCCGAAGAATTTTGTCCCAAATCCAACTCTGGTTTTTTGTCGAACAAAGACGATGGATCGTCGTCGGGCCAACTCCTTTTCGGGGGTAGAGATGCTTGTAGGTTTTTATATTGGAGTCCTACGCCGATATTGTTATGTTGAAGCCCTACGCGGTCGACTACCAATTGATCCACTGCCCATTTCTTTTTAGCATCGTCGAAATATACCATACGCCCCATATCATCATCATGCTTGATTTCCTGCCCATCAAACATTTTCATGTCATCCTGTAAGCTGTCAAAATTGAACTCATGCCCTTCCAACACTTTTGAATCATTCGTGGTTACTGGGCCGGATTGAACAATAGAATTGTCCAACATGTGAGGGCCAGAACGATCAACTGGGTAATCGTCTAGAAAAAGTGGTCCACGTCGAGTGGCGGGATCTGAGATTTCGGCATATCCTTTTCTCTTGGAGGTCATAGCTATTGGATCTATGGTATTTTCTGTGGAACTGGGGATACTCTGATCGTTGAGACTTGCCATACGTCCGAACCTCTCGTGAAGTGTTACGGCTTCTACCTCGGCTTTAGCAGAGGAACTTCCTCTTTGTATCCTGGTTTCACTGGCATCACCTTCTCGATACCATTGATATGCTAGCGGTTTCTCCCCTAAAGCATAATAGACATCTGCAAGCTCGCACATGCTTTGTAGCGTCGAAGAATGCTTTGGGCCGAGGAGTGCTTTCCGGCCTTCTACCACGCTAGTGTATTCCCTTACGGACGCTTGATATTTCCCCTGAAGTTTATACACCAATGCGATGTTTGATTTGATGTATATGGAGAGACTGTCATGCTCATCTCCATTTGATACTTGGAGTCGGCGACTAGCTTCGATGAACAGCTCTTCTGCCTCCGTAAAACTGCCCCGTTTCATAGCGAGCTCTCCCAGGTTACTCAAAGATTCTATTACCGTTTCGTGCATTGGTCCATTTAGAGTTTGGTATCCTTCCAGTGTTCTTTGGTACATGGCTGTGGCATTTTTGTGATCCAATTGTAGGACGAGTAAATTTCCGATGTTATTGACGGTGTTGAGGGTTCTTTATGAGTAGATGAGCATTAGTAATTGAGTTTGATGTCAATTGACAGAATAGGATGGGACTTTGGTATAGACAGTCGATAGGGTCTGTAAAGGAATTTGCTTACCTAGGATGATCAGGACCAAGAAATTTTTCTTTGACCTCCAGAGTCGAATAGAGAAGTGGTTCAGCTTCGGCGAGTTTATTTGATTCGAGATACATCGCCGCTAGATTATTCATTGTACTGAGAGTTGCGATATTATACAGGGTGAGTCGAGAAGCTTGTAATGTAAGAGATTTTCGAAAAATGCGTTCTGCATCCGCATATCTGTCGTGATTACCATAAAAGGTAGCAAGTGTTGTTTGGAACCCTTCAAGATAGCCCCCATATTTGATAATGCTCTCTTCATCTTTCAGATACAAGGAGCCATTTTCCACACATGCATCGATATGAGAAAGTAACTCCTGTCGAGTTTGTAATTCAAGTTTTTCCGTATCAATGCTATGAATGAAAGATGTTACAGTCCCGACAGCAGCAGCCACACATGTCTGGCGTACACTAGAAACCTCGCGTAGCTGTAGCCAATTCTATAGCGATCGTTAGTATTGTAAGGAATGCAATCTGGATAGAATACTTACTTTGACAAGTGGATGCAGAGAGAATTTGACCTGCTGACTCGAGATCTCCATACCAGAGATCAATGAGAGATTGCATAACCCGGCAATTATATCCTGATATTTGAAAGAATCCCATGAACCATCTGTAGTGAATACATTTTTCCATGTCAATGGATAAGCATCTTCAAGCTCCGGACAGCTGAACAAGGTATCACTTATGCTCCATGGATCGAAGAAAGCAGCTTGTACTAAGAATTCCCGAATACATTGTCTATCTTCATCGGTACCAGAGATTTGATCAAAGGACAATTCCCAAGTGGTAAGAACGGACATATTTTCACCGCGATTTGGCGATTCGTCCCCTTGATCCTTATCCTCCGATGTACGCTTTCGATACTCCCACAGAGATTGTGGAGTATCCTTCAAGATAAACTCTTTCCGCTTCTCGAAATGCTCTGAAAACATGTGTAAGGGCAGTTGGCGAATTGAGATGTACGCCGCAGCTTGGTCTATCGCAAGTGGCAGAAACCCAAGAGTTTTCACAATTTTTCTCCCTTCATCCAACTCTTCCTTTGATTGCGGAATGGACGAAGTCCGCGAGGTTAGCAATTGAATTCCTTCTTCCTCGTTCATTCCATCGAGTGGTAGGTGCATACCGAGTCTCCCAGTTGAAACTTGACGACTCGTGATCAATATAGAGCTATTACGGGACGCCGTTGAAGTCGGAAAAAATGATGATAAATCGCCAAATGACTTGGGATCATCGTAATTATCAAACACCAATAACCAAGGATCTTTCCAGTCCCGTAGAACCCTTTTGACCAGCTCCTGGTTCTCGGTGCCGTTGCTTGAAATAACGGTCTTGCTTATCGTCTTTAGAATCCTCTCATAGCTTCGAGATGCTGATATATGAGACGATGCATCGACCCAGAAGATGCCTCGAAAGGCCATGGAGCTCCGGTGACAGTATTCTAGAGCAATCTGTGTTTTCCCCTGTCCCCCTACCCCTGTAATTACGGCGATTGAAGGATTTGCTTTGCTGGCATTCAACGTTGTTTGAATTCGATCTAGGACTTCCTTTCGTCCAACGAAATGAGAGAGCCTGGCATGAGGAACCTCGAAGATTGAGATTTCATCGTTGTTCGAGGAAGGCTTAACCTCTTTAAGGTGCTGAACATGGATACTTGAAAGGTGCAAATTGATACTGGATTTATACTCATTAAGTATACCAACAATTTCTCGAACCTTTGTGTCCTTGCCGAAACTTCTAATTCCCTTCCAGGTTTTCGAAAGTTTTGATGCGGTATTGGCTGGAGTAAGGTCCTTGATTATATTTTCCAACAGGCTCAACTGACGAGAACATCCTTCAAGAACGCGAATTAATGCCTCCTCCGTTGAGGCATCCAACATCCCACGATATTGTGGCGTATTTAAAGATTGAATGATTGAGATGAGAAGAGGTAACTGAATTGCAAGATCTTGAAAGACCGCATCCCGACGGTATTCTTGGACGCGTTCGATTATTTTGTTACTAGCATCCACCACAGCAATTATATTCGCTCCGATCCCCAGAATGGCAAGGAACTCGACCCCCGACATTGCGTTTGACGGTGGTTTAGAAACGAAATAAATCTCAATGATTTAAACAGAATTGTACATCCCGACTTTACTTGTAGAGTCAGGAATAAGGCAAGTGATTGTGAATAGATTGTAAATGGAAAGGATTAAGTGATCAGGTTCTTGACTTCCAATTCCCATGTCAGACAGTGGGGCTTAGTTCTAGTGCTGAGATGGAGTTCACAGCCACATGCTGTATCACTTCATGCAGCTGAAGAACAAAAGCAAGTCATTACCCTGGCAAAGGTGTCATGATGCGCCACTAAGCACGAACACCTAACTTCACCCGCTGAGTTTATGGAAGGGTCAATGAAAGTGATAGATCATAACTTATACATAGACAAGGACCTCATGGAGGCGGGAAGGGAAGGGAACTCCGCCGTACCTAAACGATATCAAGATAATAGCCAGCCAAAAGAGGCACTAAAGAAGTATAGAGTAGCAAACAGCAGCTATATAATACAATCTCACCAGGTACATACTGGTGATATACACATATAAGAGGATCATGGTATTTATTGTTATTCCTAAGGAAGTACCAATGTATATAGTAGTTCCACGAGAAATTTAAGATGGCCGGGCCGAGCCTACCTAGTACCTACGGCACATTAAAGTACAAGAGCACGGACCAACAAAATATCGATTGGGCTTGTACCTGGGTTTTTGCAAGCTTCTTAAGAAATATAGATGTTGCTTTCATCCAAAATAAGAACGTCATTTTTTTCTTAATAACAAATTGAATACCTCAATATAATTTGCACGACATAACATTTTATATGATTGAATAGGAGTTCTTTCAGCTTCATGCGAATACCCTCAATTCATCAATTCGAACAGCGATAAAGTACTATTATTCATGAAATTTATGGTTCTTGGATAGCAAAGGGATAGAAACTCGATCGAAACTTACCCATGGCTTCCGCCAGCGTCAACCCCTCCGAGCAAACGCCTCTCCTTCAAACTACAGATAGTCCTACCGATACTACCAAGAAAGCTCCAAGAAATGTCACATTCAATCCAAATCCCGCAATTATTACAATTGGCGCCAATGAATCTCGACCAGTCCAAGCCTCCAAAAGCTCCGCGAGTCCAATAAGCGCATCACCAACCGCCGGCATAGGTTCTACACTGAACAGTAAACTTCGACGACGAAATAGTTATGGAGCTCCTTTACCTCTGCATTCCACCATACAAATGCCAAAGATTGGACCACAAAGAACTACCAAGAATGTACAAAAGCTTAAGCTTCTCCCGAATCCAGATTTTGGCGAAGATGGACCTGATGAGGAAAGTGGACGGGATGTTTATTCACAATATACACGAATTAAAGATCCAACAGCAAGACGAGATGCGGCGAGATTGGGAAAGGCAGATCGTGATCGATTACCGAGAGTTACAGCTTATTGCACTGCGAATAAATACCAACTCGACAATATGATGCGATTCTTGAAGGGCCGTGGGAAAACAAAGGGCGCTAATCCAAAACTCTTCGATGAGTGTATCTATACTCCTTATAGATATGGTAAAGATCACGGACAAGCGACATCAGAACGAGTATTAGAAGTACATAGTGCGCCAGTACAAATGAGAGAACGCAGACATTCGGATAGCGTTATTGAAGTCGAAGACAATAAACAACTCCGTCGCGAAGATCTTATAGACTTACATACCAATGGTGGCGATATAGCTATTAGCAGTAGTCCAGACTTACCATCTCCGCAACAACTTCTACCCGCCGTACTAGAGCACGAAGCCGAAAACGAAACCTCAGCCCTCCTGTCAGAAAGCAATGCCGATTTCGACGTCCAAATCCATACACCTGAAATCTTTCTCTTCGATTACGGCGTCGTAGTTATATGGGGAATGTCAATTGCGCATGAACAGCGATTCTTAAAAGAGATTGCGAAATTCGAGAGTGAGAAATTGGGTGTTGATGATGTGGAAACGGAGTCGTTTAATTTTTACTATACTAGAGAGTATCAAGCTAGGATTTATAATGATTTCATTACTTTGAGAGAGAAGGGGAATTATATGACCAAGTTGGCGATTTCTCATGCATTGGCTCAGAGTGTGAAGGTATATTCCTTCCCATTCCATCACCCCTTTTCGCGGACGGTAAAATGAACAAAACTAACAACCCACCACAGACCTCCCTCTTCGAATCCCTCGTCGACGACACAATTGAAACCTGCAAAGACATACCCACTCAAATCGCCCTCACTGGAACAATCGCCCTCTCTCGCAAAGAAATCAACATGCAAATCGGCGAGTTATTTATTCTCCGTATTAACATCCATCTCAATGGTTCAGTACTCGATACTCCGGAATTATTTTGGGTAGAACCACAATTAGAACCAATTTATCAGGCTGTGAGAAGTTATTTGGAAATGGATCAGAGGGTTAGTTTGTTAAGTGAGAGATTGGATGTTATTGCGGATTTGTTGGCTGTTTTGAAGGATCAGTTGAGTCATAGGCATGGGGAGCAGTTGGAGTGGGTTGGTGAGTTTTTAGATTTTTTTTCTTTTTTGACGCTTCTTGGATTCCTGGAATAAAAAGAGACACACTCGTGTCCGAGATGTGCATACGAAGAAAGTAAAGAAAAAAACTAACACAAACCACAGTAATCATTCTCATAGCAGTAGAAATTGCAGTTGCGGTCCTCAATATCATAGTTGATTTGAGAGCTGGTGATTAATTCATCTACTAATGATCAAATCAATCCTTAGCGACGGGTTCAGAATGCAATCGATGCTTGCTTGCTTGTATTATACGCATGAGATGGTGTTTGGGATTGGGGGGTTGGGGATGGGCGTTGAGGGTTTTTGTTGAGCGGGTATTGAACTTGGGCTTGAGTTGATTATTTGCTGTTGAGATGGACTTGGGCTTGGGCTTGAATAGGATGAGGATAGGATGAGGTTTGAGTAGAAAATTAATAGGAAGGAAGGTGTGGAAAGAATGGATGGATGGAAGGAATGCAAGAGAGAAAGGTTGTAAATTATATAAAGGGGGTGCGAGAGCGAGGGGAGCTAAAAACGAAGAGAAATACGAGTAGCTAGAGAGCTAGAGAGCTAGAAAGGAGTACGTACACACATAACATAGATACCTACCTTATTTTAATCATTCCCTTCATCATATTATACCAGTAGTTATGCTATGCTGTGAGACTGTGCTGTGAGATTGTCGTGCGAGGAGACGTCGACTTGGATGGAGAAAACGATGAATAAGATAAACATAAACACCTGCATTGAAGAAGAATATAATATCCTTTTTTACTAAATAAAGAAATACAATAGTAGAAATAAATCCATCCATCCATCCATCACAGCATACCTACCTATCATCATTCATCAAATCATTCATCAAATGAAAAAGACCCGACCCGACCCGACCCAACTAGACTAGCAAAAAAAAGTGATACCGTAATTGAATTTCTATTTTATTTTATGTTTCTCCCAGCTACCTACGAGTAGCTAGCTATTCTTTAATGCATTCCCTATCCTCATCCCATCTCCAAAAAATACAGAGCAGATATATAAGAATAGAAAAGAAAAGGAAAGAAAGTTGTGTTGGATTGTATAAAAGTACAGTATAGTACAATAAGAAGTAAGTAATTTAATTTTAATTGGTGAAGTGGAAAGGACTTCCTAGGGATAGGATAGGATAGTAAGATTTCAATCACCAACTATTCTTCCCATGTTCCTCTATCCCTTTGTCCCCCTGGGGACC
>JWJB01002120.1:0-11600 GCA_000812895.1 Rutstroemia sydowiana | reverse complement strand
AGTATATGACAACCCTGAGATCGAAGAGCCCGATGACGAACCAGGCTATCACACCGAACCCGAGCCAGACGTTCGAGGTATACCCAGATACAGTGGTCAAAGCAGAGGAACAGGTATGGGGGGTTCACAATACAGATCCGATTCACCATCGGTATACAGTCATGAACCACCACGTGTAAGGCCTGAATATGTTCCGAGATATTCGACAAATCCTTCACAAGCTGCCGATAACTATTTCCCGCCACCGCCAATAGCGCCATACCCAGATCCACGACCCGACGCCTTCGACAGAGAAAGCCATTCGCGCAATCGACATGATACATATGATGACGAAGAAGAATATCGCCCAAGGGAGAGGAGACCAAAAGCTATTACGAGAAGATCTTCGTTTGATGATCTACCTCCCAGGAGGGCTCGCCAGGAAGACCAACAAATATCGCGTAGCAAGACGAGCAAAGCTTCAAGATCGGAACGCGGGGGAAGAGACGGGGCAAGAGAGGAGGGTTTGAGAGAGAAGGCACATCGATACGGTGTGAAGGATGAAGTGAAGGGCATATTCACAGATAGTCCCAAAGGACTTGCTGGAGGAGCACTTGGTGCGTTGGTAGGGGGATGGGCTGCGGATAAGTTCCAGGAGGCGCAAACTGGAAAGGAGACTCATGAACGTAAAGATAGCCGTTCGGCACTTCTCACCATGTTGGGCGCGGCAGCAGGAGGATTAGCTATAAATGCGGTTGTTGACAAGTGGGAGGAGGGAAAGGAGAAAGATAAGAAGCAACCAAAGTCTGATGGAAAGGGAGATAGAGACGGAGATGATGGGAGCAGGGATAGGAGAAGTAGTCGTGGCAGTGGAAGGAGGGACTCCGTTAGGAGCAGAGACAGAACAAGGGATGATAGGGATGATAGGAGTTATGGTCGAAGGGGTTCTGTGAAAAGCAAAAGCCAGAAGAGTGAGATAGACGGTGGTTGGAGAAGTCATTTGGCTTATGATGAGGACACAACTAGACATGATGGTATGGGATATGATGGACCGAATGATGGGTATTATTGAGAACGAGCTCAGCTTTGAAAACGGGGCGGTAATCTTGCGAAGCTTTACGACATAACGATATAAAAGAAATTACGACGAAGAAAACAGAACAAAGAGAAAAAATTGGTATATCACAGAAAACCACGGCAATCTCATGACAGGCATTGATAGCATTTGTATTTTAAAGAGGCGCGTCAGCATTTGGGACAGTATATTACACAGACTACGCAGTCGTAGCTAAAACAGACAGATAGATGAACAAAAAACAACAGTCATTTACTTAGAATACTTCAGCTCGTCATCCATTTTGTGAAAATCATACTTGTCGAGACTCTCATCGTCCGATTTCGTAGATCCAAACCACTTAGCGAGATACACTGCAATGTTGGTCCATGATACGAATCCTACGATGGCAAGCAGGATCGAAATTCCCCACTCCGTTTGTGGATTGAGTATATGTGGTGCTCCTGGCGGTAATTTTTGCACTTCTGTTTCGTTTCACTATTATTAGTTTCGGTGATTTCCGATCAAATTCAATACAACAAATCAAGTAAGTTAGGATGTGAAAAGCAACATATAACGTACTTTTCAGAAAAGGCACCATTTTCTCTTCATATTTCTTCAAGCCCTGTTCCCAGTTGCCCCCACATGTAGCCAGCTCCCCAGCAAGGTAATAACTACCCAAAATAGCAGTGCTAGTCCCCATTCCACTAATCGGCGAAGGACAATAGCCCGCGTCTCCTGTCAAGGCTATTCTACCTCGCGAAAACTGCGGCGGATTCACCTGCGCAATCTCTTGCATGTAGAAATCATCGGATCCATCCATTCCATCCAGTACACGCGCGATCTCAAAACCCATATCACTCGTAAGCGAGCGCATCAGCTTCTTTTGCTCCGGTACGCTGAGACTAGCGTAGTGTGAACATTTTTCAGGATGTCCAGTAACGCTGAGGTAGATGCGTGTAGTGGTGCTACCACTGCTGTCGGGCCGGATCAAAATGAGGCGTCCACCAGCAGCATTATACCATTTTGCGAAAGCACCGTCCTGGGGTGCGGCGGGAATCGTAAAGTATGCACAATGCTGCCCGCAGCTTTTTAGACCGTCGTTTTCGAGAGGTATGGCGAGTCGTCGGGTCTTGGATCGCATACCATCTGCTCCGATCACTAGATCGAATGCGCGTTGTGGCCCCTCGGCAAATGTTACAGTTACTTTGTTGCCGTCGTCTTCTAGGGCCGTCACATGATCATTAAAGATATACTCCGAAGTATCTTTCGTTGCATCATATAGAATCTGTGCGAGATCACCTCTTATGATCTCAACATCCGACGTGAAACTATTTCCATTCTCCTCATCGACAGGAAATGCCCCGCGAGTTTTCCCATCTCGGTCAACGAATAAAAGACCTTTCTCTTTGGTGCTTTGCTCTTGAATCTTCTCCCACAGACCCATACGCTTGATCACTTGCCGTGCTTGATCACGGATATCGATTCCTTGCCCCGCTTTGCGAAGTTGCGGAGCGCGCTCGATTATGGTGCTTTTGATGCCTGCGCGGTGGAGCCACCACGCAGCTACGGGACCGGCAATACCGCCGCCGCATATTAAAACTGAGGGCTGGGACATTATGAGGATAGTATTGGATTTTAGGAGGTTGATTGATATGAAATAAATGAAATGAAACTTAGGCTGTAAGGGAGTAGCACTAGAAATGTAATGATGTCATAGAGTAGTGGTCTTGAGTCTGATTGTAACTTGGGACGATGGGAATTTGAGATTCAAGTATATACCCTTTCCTTGATGACACTTGTGAAAGAAATTTATCGATTATGCTGATGCCTAGAAGGATTTCTATACTTGCCTGCGGTAACATAATGTTCGTAGCTGGAACTACTCGGTACTCAGGCGCATTTTACGTGAAAAATCCGATAAAAAAGAGGGGTGGTACTCACGTAAAACGCGCCTGAGTATGTGTGATTGATTTGGCCTCATACGAGTAGTTTCAGGAAGCATGCACGTATCTAGAATTGAGAACTACTCAATGTAAAGCTAATTACAATGATTGTTCCAAGGATTAGACCTTGTCTAGCTGTTGGTTGTAAGATTCCAGAACCATGGCAATGGTGTTATAAATTAGCCAGATATCCCTGAGCTAGCTTTTTGGGACCATCAGGCATTGTGTAGTTGTTGTATTCGCGGACTTTTAAGCCCTACAGTACCCTACACTTCCCTTGAAGCGTAGAATTGAATCGAACGGTTTGGTGTCTACCTGCCCTGGGTATGGAATTCTTCTGTAATTCTTCTTATTACTGTTTTAAATTGGCAAAGCCAAAATATAATATAAGGAAATGGTTATATATCTACTTAAGTGTAGAATAATCTCAGCAAGAGATAATTGTTGTAAGAAAATGCTTAGATACGTGAAAGAACGAGCATCGGGAGCCAGGTATTTTTTTTGGCACTGTTTTTAAAGATTTGTTTTAGTCCTAAATAGAGGAGATTTAATTTGGAAACAAAACGGTATTTTATAGAATGAGATACTACCTAGTAGTATGCAACAAATATATATAACGCAACATCATTATTCCGAGATCACGTTATGTCCTTTCATACAGCCAATAATCATTAACATTTTTATGATCAAGGAAAAAAAAGATCTGAATTATATTTCCAGCTTTGCATTTTTTCTTCATATCATCCCTTTGAATATAGTTCTCTTTTAATTAGATTTATCTTACTTGTATTACTTTCATTCAATAATAGAATTACAGGTTCAAATATCCCTAATATGGAAGATCCGCTGTTATCATCACTTTGTCGCATCTGCCACATCAATCCTACGAAGTATACATGTCCGCGCTGCTCTCAACAAACCTGTTCACTACCCTGTTCAAAACGTCACAAAGTATGGTCTTCATGCTCTGGAGTTCGTGACCCGACCGTCTATAAGCCAAGATCACAATTAGCTACGCCTTCTGGTATTGATCACGACTACAATTTCCTTCACTCAATCGAACATGGAATAGAGAGATCTGAGAAAGAGATTGTAGATGAGCGCGGCTTGGTCAAGAGAGCTGAATTGGAAAGCTTGAGACAAAAGAAAGATTTAGGCAAACGGCAACAGAAAACGAAAGGGGAAAATCGCGAAGACTTCTTGAACAATGTCTTACGAAAGACCAATACAAGACTACTGAGAGCACCAAAAGGAATGACCAGAAATAGGGAAAATACAACGGCCTGGAGCAGAAATCAACAATGCGTAAATTGGCAAGTTGAATGGATTCGAGAGGCCGACAAGGGAGGGAGAATATTGTCCAAATCGATTGATAAATGGTCTACCGCAGTCATGTATTTGGAAATATTAGATGAAGAGCGCAAGAATCAAATGACTCCAGGGGAGAGGTCTGCCGAAAGGAAAAGAAAAGCGGGAGAATTCAAGGCGAAACAGACGAAAAGAGCTAAAGTAGAAGAGCAAAGTAATCTGTTCAGTTTTTCGAAGTTGTCTTTATCCCAAGATCCAGAATCAGGTGCTTGGAACAACACAATATCAGACAACTTAGAATCACCACCAGATGCAGAGTCTGCGAGTCAGCCAGAGTCGCCGAAGAAGATCGATCCCAAATACCGGTTCTACCTCCATCGACCCAAAACACAGTCGTCCTATCCCAAAGTCCTAGTTCCCATAGATCCCTCGCAGTCACTCTCGAAAATCCTACAAAACCGCGCCGTTCTTGAGTTCCCTACTATATATGTTTTTGAAACTGGGCTGGAAGAACTCCCGTCGACATTCATGCTGGAGAAAGCGTATGTGAACGCTACGGGAGATGATTCTCAAGGAAATATAACTATGGATTCGGATACTGAGGACTCGGATGATACTACGAGTAGCAGTGATTCGACGTCTTCAGAGGATACAGGTGAGGATTCGGATGAAGATACGGAGGAGGGGGAGATTACGACTTAATGATGAGGGGTGCCTTACAATTTCGCTTGTATATTTTAATGTATGATAATCATCGGAGTTAGCCAATACCAAATTCGTTTCGGTTGCCATTTCGATTCATTTCCACGACAACAATGGCGTTTTACAACCATTAAGTGCATCTTGAACAATACGGGTTTCAAAATTGGAGGTATTTCTCCTCGGGGACTTTTGTCATATTGGGAATTGTTGAGGAATCAGAAGTAAATCATGTGCTAATAGGCTTACTGACATGTGTTGTGTTAAAATCTAGATGTACCTTCCACCTGGCAACAATCTATCACAGGCAAGAGGTAGTAGAGAGTTGGGTTAGATGAGTTCCCATGTTGGATTAACAGACGAGCATTGGGTGACGAGAAAAAAGGCTTTATTTGCATGGTCTGGGTGGAGTAGCTATGATTTCTAAGTAAAATAAGAGAATGTGGCGGCAAGATCTATCGAGCTATCATTAAATGACCTCTTCTGGGCAGAGAGACTAACGGGGTTACCAGTATACAATAGTATCAGTGCCTATGCCAATTTCCCAGGAACAAATATTACCGGGTGGCCAGCGCTTAAACCTCCATCAACCGCCCATGCCTGTCCAGTTACATAGCTACTTTCGTCGCTTCCCAAAAATAAAGCTACCCTTGCAACCTCATCGGCATGCGCACCTCTTTGCAGAGGATTCAACTGACCAATCTTCTTATCCGTTCCTTTTGCTCTAGCTGCTTCATACATTGGGGTCGTCATGCCTGTTTCGATAATTCCAGGACATATTGCATTCACACGAATACCTGTGCCGACAAGCTGCCATGATAACGTTTGCGCTAAAGATACTACCCCGGCTTTTGAGGCAGAATAATCACTAGATCCTGCATTCGAGCGAAGTCCTGCGACTGATGCTGTGGCAATGATACTTCCACACGGATATTTCTTCTCATCCGAAGTAATCATCATAGCTGGTGCTCCATATTTAGCCGCCAGGTGAACGCTTTGCCAAAATTAGCTCGCCCCTGTGGAATGTTGGGGTAATTTATTTACCTAACGACATTCGTTCTTATAGTAGCCATGAATTCATCTGCAGTTATGTCCCCAAATTGTCTAGTTGTGCCTGCAGTGCCAGCATTTGCGTAGAAGATGTCTAATCTGCCGTATCTTTTTATAGCATCGTCCACGACCTCCTTTGTATCTTCCTCATTCGCTGCGTCGAATTTCCTCGTATGTACCTCAACGTCGGGATACAATGATGCGATCTCTCTCTTATGGGTCTCGAGAAGGTTATCTGCGTAGTCGCAAATGTAGATCGCTTTTGCGCCATTCTCTGCAAATTGATGTGCTGATGCCCGTCCAATTCCCAAAACACTATTAGCTCCTGTAGAAAAGGTTAATATATGCTTATGGTGTGATTCAAACGTGAGAATAATGACCTGTCACTATGACGACTTTGCCCTTGACTCTGGGAGCAGTAGAAGATGGCGCAACCTTTTTAAGAATTGGGATATCTTCGAACTTTCCCTGATCACCAATTGGGTTCACAAGTTGCTCGGATAGTGCGGCGAGTCTTCTCTTAGCAACGGTAGAAGACATGGTTGCAGTATGTATTTAAATGTTAATTAGATCAATGGAAAAGGTATATTCTATGAAAAGAGATGAATATCTAAAGACATCGTGAAGAGTCTCGTCTTAATGGAAGGGACGAAGGAAGGTACCGAGCGTAACCTATCCACCTAGGTACCTTCCTGGTAGGTGTACAGTAGGACATGGTAGTCAAGTGGAGAAGTGAATATAGAGTAATAAGTTCTGGTCTGGGGTAAGACGACTCCATTCTGCCTCGGTTCCCACATGAACCAATCAAATTATCAGATATATGTAGTCGCCGTTTTATTCTAGATGCCACTTTTGTCGTTCGCTGCTGGTCTTCTTAGGAAGATAACATTGGAAGATTGGAAGAATAGGAGATTCGCCTTGGATTCTCTCACAACTACTCTATCTCATAAATGGTTGATAATAACAATGATAGTGTTACTCTTCTCCCCCATCTTCGATTCTTCATGTCAAAATCAAACGGTTGTTTATGCGAACGAAGTGTGTGAGCGTTTGCATAATATTTACCTTGTCAGCTAGTCCAGAAGCATTAAGATAAGTGATGATTGATCCCTCCCTCAAAAGTGGATGTTGTTTTATTTTAGGCGATATTAATTACAAAATACAGTAACAATTTTTTGGGGGAAGATTTATGCGCCAATTCCTATGTAAGAATTAGCTCATTGTATTTCAAAATTACGTTTCTAATACTTCCCCTCATCCTCTTCTAGAATATCCTTTCCTCTTACCATCATCCCTCCCATGGAAACCCTAATGAATCTGTAAGGTAAAAAATATTAATACTGGTACAATACAATACACTTGGAAATATACGGTATGGGATTCCTCAAAAAGATCAGTTGGTTGGGTACCTATTGATGAATGCGTACTCATAAATAAATATTTATATATAATTGAATCAATTTCCATATACTGATAAATATAGAATTATTTATGGGAGTCATATTTTGTTTGCATTGTTTTTTATACTACGGAATATAGGTATAATAATTCTCATATTTATTTTGACCCTCTATTATAACCTAGATACGCGAATTGAACTAATGATAAAAGCGATGATGAGCCTGTCTATACCATTCTTATTAAAAGAAAATGTTATTGATAACTGCAACTACAAAGTTTCGCCCGATTTCAATCCACTACACAATCAAAATTTTCTTCAAAATTCCTCATTTACAGAATCTTCCTATGTTAATTCTTCTTCTCAATCATTCATAAATTCCATTGCAAGATATCAAGGTTACGAATCTAAGAGGGACAAATGGGAGTCGATCGTTGAAACCAGCCAAGTAACCGTAGCAATGGAAAACGATGCTACGGGAAATTTATCCAGGACCGCATCACATCGTTCAAATACATCCATGAGGAGTCAGAGATCTCAGAATGCACGCGCAAAGCCACGCAGATTCGTATCACAAATATCGAGTTCAGCATCGTCCATTTCGGATAAATCCTTGACTTCTTTCCCCTCCTTTTCCGGCGATTCACCAACCCAAGAGCGCACATTTACATTACCGGCCAACAACGGGACTGCAAATCGGAAAACCTCTGCCGCAGTTTCAATATCAGACTTGACAGTATGTTCCCCGTCTATAAAGAAGCGCACGGCTCTCTTTGACGATGCGCCTCTTGGCCCCTCACATGTGCCGGGCTCAGTACACCATGCGAACGACGAGCATATTGAGAGTTTGATAGCAAGAAATGGTGCTGTAAAGTTGGTTCGGCAGATGGCCGAGGATCTGGCTCGACGAGATTCACAAATGGCTTCTCTACGGCGCAAAGCAGAAGAAAGGGAGCGGTCATTGCGGAAGATAATTCTGGAATGTGGACTGTCAAATCTGGAGTTGGAGACACGATTACGTACTATCGAAAGCGGGCGCAAAGCTTCTGGCGGCTCTGTTGCCCCGAGTGAACCTGCGTTAGAGGATCTCATGAACGATGCAATGAGCGAGACAGTGGTTATGGGCGAATTGGATAACATAGAAAACGACGCAACGATAAGGGCAAAGGAGCCAGCACTCGATAAACTAGCTGTGGGGACTACAAGAGGCTGGAGGGATTACATTTGGGGTGGATCAAGTAGACAAGGCAGTCGCGCAAACAGCCGAGCAGGGAGTATCAACGGAGATGCTCTCTCAAACGACGCGAACGCCCCAGCGCGCAATGGAGTTGCAGGTCGGCGATCGGTTTTAACGAACGATCTATTCCACCCCCCTGATTTGGCGTTTGGGGAAAGCGATAGCCGTCCTCCAAGCAGCGATTCAATCGCTGATCCTAGACAGAAAAAACAGTCTAGCCTAGCAACATTGGCATTAAAACTTGTCGCGGGCGGTGCAGTTGTTCGAGATGGCGACAGGACGACAACTCGGGGGAGGACAAACAGTGTTGATACAGAACCTCCAGGAAGAACGGCGTCTAGAGCCAGCACCAAAAGTACGATGTCGGCACGGCAGCCGCCAAAATCCAAGCCAAGGGTTATACGCAAGCCCACTCCATTGACGAATACTATAGCCGCTCGTGGTGGTCCACAAGAGAGATGGGATACAATGGGATCTAGTCCACAAAATATCAATCCCAGTATGAGGAGGGATAATTTCGGCCCTGTTGAAATGGATACCATCTTACCTCCAGAAGCGCAACCACCGACCCTAATGCATTACAGAAATTATGGCAATCCGGAGTTCCTGACCGACCGTTATGGATTTATTTACGATCAGCGACGCAAGAAGAGGCAAAGGGAGGCTGCCGAGAAAATTCGCAAGGGCAAAAGAGGCAGTCGTGTGGAAATGCTTAGTGGTGCTCGGTCTGGCATTTCTGCCGCATTGGCAGAAGCTGATGTTTCTGAAGATAGACCTAGCTCTCCCTCTTCCATTACTACAGAAGACCGAGTTGAAGATGAAGATAAGTCTGGTAAACGTTGGCAGGATTACCTTAAAATTGCTACATTTCCTACAGAGTTGCTATCCCATACACCAATTTCGAATATGCCGGCATTCGAAGTCATGGAGGGTGGAGAGGGTCCAAGATCCCCAGGGATCTTAGCCGAGGAGAGAGGCTTCATGCCTTCGGCTGGAAATGTAGTTGCGCCACCAACCCTTTCTGTAACACCCCCAGATGCGACGATGTCGAAATCTACACCCTCCACACCAAATCTTCCCCAAGAGGATACAGAACCCGTCAAAATACTATTGGAACAACTCGGGGAACTTCATGACTCCCTGCAACGAGAGAAAGAAATCCGATGGAACGAGTTTCTTCGCAAGGTTAGAGCAGAACGCAGGCGAGATGGAGAAGCGGCAGCTGCGGCACTAGCTGCAACTGCTGATTCCAAATCACAGCGCGTGATAGCCATTATGCCCGAAGCTAGTATGACCGATGGTGAAATGATTGGCGTTTCCGGCCTTGGTAATAAAGGCAAGGTTGGGCGGGCTAAATGGAATGAGTTCAAGGGATTGGTTCTTGGCGGTATACCAGTTGCGTATCGGGCAAAAATATGGGCCGAATGTTCCGGAGCTACTACACTGCGCATACCAGGATATTACGATGACTTGGTAGCACATCGGGAAGGGGAGGACGACCCAATTGTTGTTGCTCAGATCCAGATGGATATCAATCGAACTCTAACTGACAACATTTTCTTCCGGAGAGGACCAGGTGTTGCCAAACTTAATGAGGTGCTTCTGGCATATTCGAGGCGAAATCATGAAGTCGGCTACTGTCAAGGAATGAATCTAATCACTGCGTATCTATTACTGATTATGCCAACCGCGGAAGATGCTTTCTGGGTGTTGACTAGCATTATCGAACACACCCTACCACCTGGATATTACGACCACAGCCTTTTGGCATCGAGGGCCGATCAGCAAGTTCTAAGACAGTATGTTTCTCAGATACTGCCTAAGTTATCTCAGCATCTGGATGATCTCAGCATTGAACTCGAAGCCCTAACATTTCAATGGTTTCTCAGCGTCTTCACTGACTGTCTGTCGGCTGAAGCTCTATTCCGAGTATGGGATGTCGTACTCTGCATGAACGACGGCAGCACCTTCCTGTTCCAGGTCGCACTCGCATTATTAAAGCTCAATGAACAACAGCTGCTGCAATGCACATCTCCTGCTAGCATATATACGTATATCAATCATCAAATGACCAATCATGCCATCAGTATCGATGGCCTTCTTCATGCATCTGAAGGACTCCGGAAAGTTGTCAGGCGAGACGAAATCGAGATTAGAAGAGCAAGAGCTATAGAAGCCGAGAAGGATGCCATTAAACAGAGGGAAGCCAAAAACCTGGCACGAAAAGCTGCCAGAGATGCGGCCTTGAACACTAGCCCCTCAGATTCCACAATAGAGATCTCATTGACTCCACCTACCAGAGACGCACAAATGGATGCATTAAGCGATGGTTCGGAGGAGCACACGTTGAGAAGCCTTGTCCCGGATGATGATGAAACGGAGTAAAAGAGGAATGAAATAGATTGGACTCTCTTTAAAAATTTCCCCTTTGTATTGTTGCATTTACAGTGGCGCGGGTCTTTGGGAAATGATACCCTTTTTTTTATTAAAATTCATTTCTTTGGCTCTTTTCAATTTTTACTTCATGGATGTGATGAAAGAGGTGGGTCATCATGGTACACGTGGGATAGAATACACATATCGGCGTAGAGTGAATACATCTTCGAGTATCTGAATTAAAACAAGAATTAGAATATACTAGTATATGAATTATGTATTTGCTATTTATCCTATGTATATCGTCTGGCAGTTAAAATATGGTCATGTTTGACGCCCCGCATTCTTTGAATGTACTGTTTGCTATTCACCACTTGGTGGCTATCTGTGAAGAATGACCGAATAACTCTTGCAACTCCTCCCTCCACTTGTAACCTCTTCCAATATATC
Organism: Rutstroemia sydowiana; assembly: GCA_000812895.1. NCBI lineage: Eukaryota > Fungi > Ascomycota > Leotiomycetes > Helotiales > Rutstroemiaceae > Rutstroemia > Rutstroemia sydowiana. The sequence goes on along the minus strand of JWJB01002120.1, from coordinate 102 downwards.
TCCACTGTCAAGCATTATACATCCATACATCCATCAAAGGCTTTGCTATTTACATCGAGTTCGAGTTCGGCAATACTTTCTCATAGCAGTCGACTATGCTAC
>JWJB01002073.1:0-15775 GCA_000812895.1 Rutstroemia sydowiana | reverse complement strand
GTTCAATATGCCGATATCTCTATCTCCATATTTTCCATTTCCATCTCAAATTCATTACATAACCTAACCGCCAGAAAGGAGATTTCAACTTTGAGATCCTTATCATGTAACTAATCGTGATCTGGCGGCGGCTCTCTTTGTCGACAGTACGTAAATTATCTCATTCATGAACGCGATCCACTTAGCCAATTCATAAATGCCATGCATGGTATTTACGTATATATATGCCAGTTTATATCTCGAAGCCGCCCAGATCTTGAATAAGGTATCTCACTTATTAATAGCCCAGCTTATTTATAAACGGGCCAAATCCACTTCTTAAAGGGGACATGTTGGTTTATAGGAATAAACCCAAGAAAGAAGACCAGTAGGGCGCGCTTGATGAGTGGGGCTGGCGGTGGTTGCAGCCTAAAGAGTAGTTGGTGGTAGCCTCGGTGTTTAAATGAATGGGTCTGAAAATAACCTTAAAGGTAATTTTAGAGTACGTGAAGCCTAAAAAATGGAAGTGTTGGCTGCCTAAGAGATTAAAATGGATCTTGTAATGGGGTATGTGAAAGCCTGGGAGATAATGTTAAAAGAACTAATGGTAAATCAAATCTCGCAGCGTATCTTATACATTTCCATCTCCTGCATCTTCATTCTTCAATCCTTTGTTTTTTCTACTATGTATTTATTTATGTATGCATTTATGTAAAGAATCTAACCACCCATCCGCCAACCGCTTCAACTGCAGCTCCAGTTCCAGTTCCAGTTCCAGGTCCAGCTCCAGTTCCAGTTCCAGTTCCAGTTCCAGCTCCAGTTCCAGCTCCAACTCCAACTCCAACCCAACTACACCTTAAAATCCCAACGTCCGAGTCCCTTACCCCAAGAATCAAAGTCTTCAAGTGCAGTACACACGGAAGAGCATCCCCGCCCCCCCCCCAATACCAACACCAATACTAATCAATCAATATACAATCCAATTCAATCCAACACACACGGGTATCCAGCTCTCCCACCCCTTCCATACCACTCAACACCCTACATCCCCCCTTCTCATTCAGAAATAGTCCCACACTTCCCACACACCAACTTCTGTCCCTTCCCCAGGATCTTCTTCGCTCTAAAATCCTTCCCTCCACACTTCATACATGCAACCAACTGATCACTACCATCACTCCCATCGAGATCTGTCTCCCCATCACTACTCAGTTTCGAGACTACGCTCGGATTGCGTGACGGGTTCTTATCGAGATCTCCACCTAGCCTATTAGCATCATTGGCATTATTGGCATTATTTGAATTACTATTATTTTTCCAATTGCTGATATTCCAGAACTGGTATGATTTGCCTACCGAGTCGAGTTTGAGGACGTTATCTGTGGCGCCGCCGTCTTTCGTATCCCGGGGGCTGGTGACGCTATTAAGAGTGAAGGAGGGGGTGGGTGGTTTGCTGGGGACAACGGTGTGGGTTTGTGTCCTGAAAATGGAGCGTGGGGGACTGCTGGTGGAGATACTAGAAGGTGCCTCCACTCCTCCAGTATGTCCAGTTCCAGCGCTGATACTCGTAGTGACAGTACTAGTAGTGGGTGCGTTGATGCCATATTGTAATTGCCGAGCTGCACTAGCAAGATTGGCCGATGAGGAGGACGAGATTGGAGTGCGAGTGAATGTTCCAGGTGAGGCACTACGATCACTGCGGTTACCGAAAACCGGCTTGTTAATTGAATGGGCTGTTCGAGGTCGGTCGGCGGTGGTGGTGATGGCGTTACGCCAGTTAAGAATATGATCGGATTGCAAGCCAGCAATTGAGTTTTGTGAGATGGAGGTCCGACGTGAATGAGATCCACCACTATGGCCCGTCATTATACTACTGGTTCTACCAAGCATCTTCTTGGAAAAGGTGGACCCAGTTTCCCATTGTTCATTGCGGCGCCTCTGGAAGGCACAATCTTGTCTGAACACTTTGATGCGACCGTAGTAATCCGCTGTAATGATTATATTACCATCATTGTGACAGCACCTCGCAAGGTAAGCCGGCGATGCCTCGGGCTTCTTAATTTGAGACTCGCTCATCGGTTCGTCAAAATTACGGTTGCCTGCTTCACTCACTAAACGAGGTGTGGACGGGACGTTCGACTCTTCTCGGCTGAGCAGGGTCACTGGGGGTGGATTACACAAGTCGTAAAGAGGGTCTCCGGAATTACTTAAAAGTAGTCTCGACTTCAGGGGCGCCATTATAGCTGCCGTCACCACCTCAGAATGCGCCTCAAAAAACTCAAGAGGCCGTTTGTCCTCGTTTTTGCTCTCCGTATTACCAGTGGACCAGATATATGCTTTACGGTCTTCGCTTCCACATATTACATATTTGGCATCGTCGCTGAAAGACGCACTGATCTGGCTGCATGTATTCTCGTGACCTCTAAATTTCATCTCCAAACTTTTATCCCGAAGGTTGTACATGCGTACTCGTGAATCGTTCGAAGTGACCAAAACCTTTGTCTCGCCCTCGGGATGATTTGGAGGGTATATTATAGTGCGAATTCCGGTGATTTTGCTTCCTTTCGCATTTTTCCCACGCGTACTTTTCACATGTATCTGAGTCTGGTACTTGAGACCCTCGGTTTCATAGAACAGGCACAGCCCACTAAGCACTCCGGCCATGGCGGTTTTCCCGTCCGGGCTGAACGCCACGGCCGTTATTAGATCCGGCAGTTGATTCCAAAATGCAACACTTTTGTCGGGTATACTCCAGAGTCGTAAGATGGAATCCAATGATCCGGCAAGGAAAAATCGATCATCTTTTGGGTGAAATGCTATCGATGTAACGAAGTCCTTGTGTTTGAATGTGCATAAGCACTCTTGCCTACTTATATGCCATAACCGAACCGTCTTATCCATCGACGAGGATAGCAAGAAATTGTTCTTACTCCAGCTCAGATCGAGGATATCCTGAGTATGGCCTTCAAATTCACAAATTGGTTTAGAGCGGAAAACAGGAGCGCTCAACTTCTCCTCATCTTCATCATATTCATGTGCTTGTCTCTCTTCAGGGGTGGATATCACTGCCCAAACTCGAAGTACCCGATCTTTTCCTGCAGCTGCGAAGTACTTTCCATCTTTGCTGAAATCGGCTGCCCACACTGCTTCATTAGATCTTGGCGGTTTTATTAGTTTGTTCGGTTGATCGGGACTAGTGGGACTAGATATCTTCTCGTCTTTCAATGGCTCTTGCTTTGTGCCGCTCAATTCTTGGGCCAAGAACATGCGATTAAATTCCGTCGTCTTCTTATTATGTGCCCTGACCTTGATATACCGAGGTGGCTCTTTATGTCTGGGAATGAATCCGTTCGCACCTATCGCCGAAGAAAAAACATGAGCATTCATGCCTTCGGTACGTGGATCGCCAAGTTCAGATTCATCGTCATCATCTGTAGCTGTGTGATCCTTTTTCTTGCCCCCCAATATATTGAAACGGTTCAGAAATGAGACGCCTTTCCTATATGGTTCATGTCATTGATTAGCCTTTGTAAGAGCAAAACTCAACTAAGATAAGCAGCCACGAGACAAAGAGGCACAGTAAGCTGTGCGGCGAGCTACACTTCTACATTCAAATTCTGCCAAATGAGTACTTACTTCTTCTCCTTTGACATGTTAATCTCGTTGCGAACAGAGTCCGGTGTCAACTGTCTGTTCGGAGAACCCATCACCTGGTGTACCTCAGGACTTTCTGGAATCCCAAGATCTGCCACACCACTTCCTGATGTGGGCGCATTTCGAAGCTTTTGAGGTATTGTGTTCTCAGTGTTCGTCCGTTTTAGGATATGCTAGAATCTCAAGTCAGCAAAGCTGTTTATCGATTTGTGTATTTCGAACTGATTATTCGTCGTTTGGATTGGAGCTGTTGGGAGAGCGCATACATGAGAAAGCGGATCGATCGCAGTAGATGGGCGTATCGGAGGAGATGTTGCTTCGCTCCCATTTTCTTTGCCTCCAGATCCAGAACCATTGCCAAATATTCTTATCGGTGCTTTCTTCGGTGCTGTAGAATGTGTATTTCCTAAAGAAAGAATTGCACATTAGTATTGCTTCGGATGACTAGCCCCAAAAACCACAATAATAGAGCCCTTTGATTCTATATTTAGGCCTCGTAATGCGCAAAATGGTTACCTACCTTCTGACGATGTTGTAGACCGAGGTCCGGACAAAGCACCTCCCTCAGGTGTTGTGGGAGATTCGGCGGGCTTTTGAACGTTGTTGACTTCTAAGTGTGAATCCGTCACCTTGATTCTTGGCAATGCTGCTTCAGACATTGTTCCTCCTGGTCCATGAAGTCAATTTTCTGTAGAGCTATGATGTGGTGACTAGTTTCGAGAGACGTCTTCTTTAGTAGAACGTCTTGGTTTCGTTATATCTTCGCATGCATCTGTTCTGTAGTCCTGGTTCGGCGGTTGTGGTTAATTAGTGTCGTCGCGACGGGAACGGACTTCAAATCGTTTGGAGTAAAAGCTTATGTTCAGGATGAAAAGTATTAATAATTTACTTTCGGGATAACAATTTATTCATGATACATAACGTTCATATACCAGGGATGTACTTTGTTTGTACTGATCATCAGCAAAACATATTAAAGATCCTCCTGATAAAATCCTACGACTCATCCTCCTACTTGTATGTACAGTATAGTGTGCCTGGCATGGTCTTCTTCTGCGCCTTCTAGTTCACTTACCAGGTATGATGCATTTACCCGTGCGTGTTAGTGGAGAATCATTCCTTTTTTTCCCTGGTTTTCTGGAGAATCTTCAAAACCTATTATTAGAGAGGATCAATTTTGTTTGTCAATTGGATTTTTGGTGACGCTTTTCATAGGTGAGTGAATATTCATGTAGGTGAATGTTTACGCTATCGCTTTCAAATATCGCTACTTGATGGTTGGTGTAAAAAGAAATTGACTTTCAACCAAAAAATTGGTTGAAGTAGCCAAAATCTCAAATCAATTTAATATGCAAATAGATGTGTCACTAGGATTAATTACAGTAGATCTATTTCACTACCCCTCCACACCCCATCTACGGCCACTATATAAAAGGTTCTTCTCGAAGTGTTTCGTACACTTCCATATTCTTGAAGTACTATTGACTCCACCTTTTCATGTAGTTGTTTAGAAGTATGGAGCCACTGGACCCAAATCATCGTCACCTCACCTACCTTCGTCAAGCTCTCTCGCTCGCACGCCTTTCGCCTCCAAAACCGACCAATTTTCGCGTTGGGGCTCTTCTTCTCGACCCTTCTACAGATACAATCCTTTCTACCGGCTACACACTCGAATGTCCTGGCAATACACACGCTGAACAATGTTGTTTTATCAAACTCGCACAGGCGCACAACATACCTGAAGACCAAATCGCAGATGTACTACCAGATCAAACGATTTTATATACAACAATGGAACCGTGTGCAAAGAGGCTGAGTGCAAATGTTAGTTGTGTGGAAAGGATTTTGAGAATAGGAGGGGGTGGAAACAGTATCAAGAAAGTGGTGGTAGGTGTGAAGGAGCCGGAGACATTTGTGGGTGAGAATGAGGGAAGACGAAAGCTGGAAGATGCAGGAATTGAGGTGTTGGCCGTGGAAGGATTGGAGAAAGAAATCCTCGAAGTTGCTACAGCTGGCCATACTTCTACAACAGCTCAGTGAGTGTGATATTTTTAAGGCTTTGTGGCGTTATACCAAGCAACAGCTTTCGATTGATCGAACGTATATCGAAGTAAGGTTATGCACTAGTTGGTGCATCAATTCTATCACCACTATACAATACTCAACCTCAAACTTCTGAAATATTGATGTATTCAAGCTCAAATTTCTTAAGGACAATGCGCGGAGCATTTGATAACCATTGGATTGAATTTCATAACAATTGATGATTCATGATATTTCTTATACATTTTCAAAGATTACAAGTGGTGACAGAAACTTGAACCTACTGGCGACGCTACTGAATGAGGAGATCTGATAAGATCATTTCATTTTCTCCACGATATTAGTTTGGACCAACGGTTCGAAATCTTCCATCAATATGGGCCAACCAATGATATATTAGCATGGCCACATGATCGTCTTGATTGTTTCCTGACAGTGCGCTATTTATTTTAGATGATATCAAAGGCGTCAATCTAGAATGAAACAATGGAACGTAATTAAGCCGAAACCATACTATACAAAATCATGTCGTCACCAATGCGCAAGGCTGTGTAGCCTTATATTACTTACTCCTAGAGCTCCATCAGCTCCTTCAATTTAAGCTACAGTTTCATTGACATCTTGAAGCTCTTTAAGGAATTAAATTTTCTTCAATTGATAACTCTACCAATCCGATTTATTATATTCTCTATACTTTCTCACGATACCACCACCATGACAATAACTAGCACCCTCCTTCATCTCACCAATTTCCAAAATCCTTTTCTTCGCACACTTGTCCCCTCAGTCTCTGCTGCATTTGCCATCCAGGCCGCTGTAGCAATCCCATCTGTTCTTGCCCAATCTGAACGATTCTATGATCTATCTGGTTCTCTAACCTATCTCTCCGTCACAGCCTTGTCTGTGTATCTCCCCACCATCCGATCAAGGGCCGCTGCCTCTATTGCTGGAAAAGCTCTCCCAGAATGGCCTAGACTTATCGATGCATTTACTGGGAAGGGTGGTCCCAATGGCTTAAATTGGAGACAGGTTGTTCTTAGCACTGCTGTTTCAATCTGGGCTACGAGACGTAGGTTTTGTCCTCAATCTGTAGAGCCCTAAGAAACGGCCCTAATTCTTTATAGTCGGCACTTATCTATTCCAACGTATCCTCTCCGATGGGCACGATTCCCGCTTCGATGAGATGAAGAAAAAGCCTCCTCAGTTTTTCGGTGCTTTCTTCGCCCAAGCAACATGGGTATCACTCTGCTTGATGCCTATCATTGCCATGAACTCTATCCCACACTCACTGTTATCCACTCTCCCCACCATTATGAGTACGGATATCCTTGGGTTACTTCTCTACACTGGCGGCTTAACCTTTGAGATCATGGCCGATCGCCAAAAGTCCGCATGGGTTGCAGCCAAGAAAAGAAAAGAGCACGATGAGGAATTCTTGACTCATGGATTGTGGAGTAAGAGCAGACATCCGAATTATTTCGGCGAGAGTACATTGTGGGTTGGAATTGCTGTATTTAGCGCAGGTGTGCTTGCTGGGAAGGTAGGCCAGTTGGGTATGAGGACTACGGGGCTAGGCATATGGGGACGCGCTTTGGGAGTTGGTGTGGCGGGAATCAGTCCAGCTTTCGTGACATTCCTATTGCTTAAAGTTAGTGGGGTGCCATTGAGTGAGAACAAGGTATGTGTGCAGTCTCCTGCCCTTGACTTCGGTTGATTGTAGATGTTGGTGGTGATTGCACATAATCGCTGGCTAACCTTTACATTGTAGTATGATAAGAGATACGGTGATCGCAAAGATTACCAGGAATGGAAGAAGAACACTCCAATGTTCATCCCCAAATTCTAGGTTGGATGTCAAAGATCATGCGATGGCCCTGAGCTGCATTATATAATTCTTTCATATCTGGTCTAATGTTAGTTATCGAGGTTCCGTATCAGCTAAGTAATGGAAAATACAACTTGAATGGTGCTATGCCAACATGGACAAGGCACGTTATGAATACAGGCGATTATTTACGATAGTTAATCTTTATATACCGCGAAACATCCCGTTGATGATGGACTAAATTTATCTCGCATCCCTACACATATTCAATCTCCGAGTCTACGTGAGTATATCAAAAAGACCATCTTCTACTGTCAAATCAACTAAAGAGACCTATCTTCCCCTCCTTTGTAGCAATCATATCCAAAGCTACGGGAACATAAATCCAGATACAGTGCTGTTCGCAGCATAATAGATTTTCACCTTGTTCGTTCTCTGATAATGTATTGTGAGCATGGGGTTACAATCTGTTGAAGATTTTCATGCTCTTCAATCATTGATGAGGCTTGATTCACACTCACACAATCATATGAGTACTGGTATTAGTTTATAATTGTATACATTTGATTTGGCCGGACTGTGAAAGTAGCAGCCGTTGGAAGAGGGGCAGAGGCTAATATTTTAAAATCTCTATGGCAAGTTTGTTTCTTTAGGGATATGGAAAAAGGTTTATAGGAAGGGTTTGGGAGGTAGTGAATGCACACACACATAGATATCTTTCACATCCATGCATGTATAATTTGTGTTATACACATCACCTATATTTATCCATAGCCATTATTTGATATACATCGATGCAACGCAACACATTCAGCAACTAGCTAGCTACATATGCCATAGGCTAAAAGGATTTGCAACCAGGAAATCTAAGAGAAAGAACACATAGACCTGTCACGAGGAAGAAGACCAGGGATGATAATGATTGCTCAATTAAGAATCAAGAGAGCTTGAATATCTCCCCTAGATACGTCTAGGGATTGCGCAGCTGCACATACTTCATACCAGAGGCTGGAGATGCAGTTGACTCGTGGTAATTGATCGGTGTGAATACTCCGGGGTGCCTGGGTGATGGGTGATTGACTAATCGATTATGATATATGACCGTTGATGTAGATTGTGGTTCGTGACCATATCGTATATAAAGCTGTGTGTATCGCCATACACGCACCCTCTGCTTTTTGAATTCATATTTAAATCCAGCGTTCCGGACCAAGTTCAAATACTGTGCTGTATATACATGTTTTCATAGTCGATTGTTTTGGTGTCGTGTTATGCAGAGCATAAGCTCTGGGGACAATTGAGAATAAGATGGATGGTACTTGGAGTGGTGGATGGCATTTGCATCGCATCTTGCTGAGGCGCCGAAGAATGCAATATGCATTTTCATTAGTTTATATGAGAGATGAGCGACGACTTCATTGGGACTGCGCATGATATGGCCGTGACACTCCTTGGAAGTGAGTTAAGCAATACAACTATTAATATAAATTACAACAAACACTAGAGAAGCCGGACAGATTCTCGGTCATACGTTTTAAAACCCGTTGCACCATACCATGTCAACCACGGAGAGAACAACACACATCATCAGAAGAAGGCAAGACCAGATCTCCAGCCCAATTATAGGTCTTTATACATAGAGAAAAAAAGCCTAAATTCTGAAAGCATTGACACGCTGGCGCCCAACACACAAGCCGCAATTTTCTTGATTTCACTACTTGCCCGCAGCCCGAGCCTGATCCTTTTTATAGCTCACGCACAGCTCAGAGACTGGTCGTCGTCCAATCTTGACATACGCACTCGCACTCGCACTTGCATCCGATCGTCTGGTACTGCTCATGCCATGCAGAATGATCGATTCGGGACCCGTCTGCCCGTCACAGGTATGCTATGCGTGTATTTATTTTAGCCAGGCACTCTAAGATCTGTGTACTTGTACCGCACCGTATCACAAATGAGATGAGATCGTGGGGTAAAGTGAGTCCGTCCAATACTCGACACATTGCAAAATAACATTCAAGCAGATAAAATACTGAAATAAGCCAAGGAGAATTTGTTTAAACAGCCATTGTTCAATCAATTGCTTAACGCAATTTTCTTCTTCACTGTTCACTTTCTTTATGGGTATGGTACAATGATTATTGCAAGGTAACGAATCTTGACTAGAGAACTTTTCTTAAAGATGGGCTCATTCATGGGGAGATGGCCTTAACCCCTTTGCTTCGTTCGCACTTAGCCGCCGACTCAAAATTCTCACGGTCCCCCATCTGTCTAGCACAGCGCTGCACAGGCCATGATCTCTGTTCGCATTACCAAAAATCGAGGCTGTCAACGGTGCTAGCTCACTAAACTAAGTGGAGTAAAGGAAAAAGGAAAAAAATTGGAAAGAAGTCCGAACTCGAAGGTGGAGAAAAGAGGAGGTTGCTCATGAGACTTCTAGAATATTTTCCCCACGAAATCAGATTTCCTTTCACCCAAACATAATTCAGGCTACAGTACCAGTACCTGAAGATGTGACTGTTTGCTTAATAAATTGTGACAAAATCGAGGTGAGAACGACAACAACATCAGATACACGATCGGCATATATGAGACACACCTATGCGGATTTCTTAATACACAAATTGATGCTCCTCCATATTTCGTCAGACTGGCTTGCAATTGACCTACTGTATACGATCATCGGTAGGTAATAGCCGACCCGTCTCTATTATTGAAAGTGGGCTTTTGGTACAATAATGGACATGGGTTATCTTCATCTACAGAAGATCAAAACGTAAAGAATCAGTATGCATTTCGTAAACTTTCATCAATGTAAAGCAACTAAGAACCGGCGGTATAGATGACATCCCCGTGAACCACAGTGGAGCGACTTCCACTCAGCTTGCTGGAATCTCTGGAGCCGATTCCAAATATGCTGTAGATCTTGAGGCGGTCGTGGTTCAGGCGGTGTACACCCTTGGCATAATAACAACTGTGACTTTTGATTCTTTGGTTGATGGAGTCGGTGGGCGAGTACTGTAATGGTCTGATACCAAACCACGGATGCGATTTTTACGCTGGCTCTGAAAGAAACATTAGAGTACTGTATTCTCTTTATCCACGTGGAGATTTTAAGACGAAACTTGGGGAGAAACTTAGTCAGGGCTTCAAATTCAAAACAAGCTCAAAGCGGAAAGCGCATTGTTGCCGTTCGAGAGTAAGTTCAGGATGCTCCATTTCATCTAGAAACTTTCAGGCTATCTCAAGTTCGCAACATGCCTGAGTGGAAGACTATGAAGCACTTTGCCCAGCCAACTCTGCCGGTGAGACACGCGCTCAAATCAAGTTGTTCAGGGATAAACCTCGTTACAAATCGACTATGGGCTTTTAGAGCGAAACGAGAGTTGTCGGTGTTGCATAAGTGGGATATCAATACATGACTTGTGGATCTTGAATAACGCGCACCGACCAAACTATCTTCTACCCTGAAAACTTTGATGTGTGAACTGTTCAACAAGAGACGAAGGACGTGGTGGTTTACGCCACAAGATGGTAAAAGCTCGCCCGCAGCGGGCTGAAAGTTTAAGAAAATGATCTCTCCCGTTGTTTACATGTCATGCTACATACAGTACGGAGTAGTAGCAATGATCTCTAGTAGGGATATTAGACAACTTTGTCTGTTGAAGAATCCGTACAGTTGGTCAAGTAAATGGTTCAAAGGCATTCGGTCCCCGCTATACCTGCCAAGTTACCGGTCGAAACAAATTCTCTTGCGGCATTAATGTCCACGTTGACAATAGTACACTGAATGTACAGTATACAGTACATATGCAATTGTGCATCGGTGATAAAGCAGGACAACTGTGTGGGAGACTAAAGCTGCATTGGGGAATTATATTTCGTACACACATTTGGACAATGTAAAAACTATTATTGTTTTTGTTTTGCAAAACATCCCATATTAGAAAACTTGTTGGCTTACAAGGAAGCTATACTCAAATAGAGTAAATCGTCAGAGAATGGGTGGAATGAAGATGTGATGATAGTATAAACATGACATCGCAGTGCCCGGAACAACACTTTGGGAAATTTGTTATTAAGTCTCATTAACATGAAGGACGAATCATCTTTTGATATCCCCTCTCTAATTAGTTAATTGATCAGCCCCCAATACGACGCTTTAACTTTTACTTTGACAGTTTGGAGCTTGGTCCTCCCGTATGATGAGGTTTTATGGGGAGCTTTTTTATTCGATATGAGGATGAAACATTAACATTATGCCTACCGAAATTTCTAATTTTCTTCTAGAAGATCTATTGAAACCTTCTAGCGTCGGAACTATACTTTTTATGGGTTATGAGTGCCCTGTAAATTGTAATCCACCAGTATTGTACACACTAGCATAATTTACAGCAAAATTCACGGATAATAAAAAAAGGGGGGGGGCTCGATTTTAGAAGTGGAATAGCCTTATTTATTGATAAGTGGATAGAATTAGAAAATTGATTAGCTGCTATTGGTTTGATATGTCACATACTGCGAGCGAGGCACTATAGAAACAGTTACTTGTACCTTTCTAGTATATACGAAGTGGTTGAACTTTGAAGCCCTTGAAGGTCATTGGGCGCTGTACAGTCATATTAAAACAATCCCCACTGTTTGATTTATTGGGATGGTAATATGCCAGGTGGTCTACTTTGAATGAAGGAACTCCCTCCTCCCCTGGGCCTGGTACATATTGTACAACAATTTGACTACTCCGTACACCTTGTTGGTTAGAAATTGTGAAGTCTCATCTGTACTCGTAAGATGAGCATTATTTCTCTTTCAATTATTGTACATATGCTGCTAGCTTCTTAATTTTTTGTCCTAAATACTTAGCTAACTGCACTGCTACTTTAAACCACAACCGAGTGCGACGGGATTATCAATTTTACCTTACGTATGCTAGCCCTAGAGGTGAAAGATGCATAACCTCGAAATTTAAAATTCTTGGCTAAGTAACGCAAGGATACAAAAGTGACCTGGTCTTTTCCGCCATCGAATCCAATGCTATGGCCACTGGGAACATGGGATATCAGAATCTGACGACTTGACATGGTTTCCACGTTCCAAGGTAATAAGTGCAGTTTGAAGCGCCCCTAGAAAGGTGGGGTGGTTGCCTGAAGGATTGAAAAAGCTGTGATATTCGTACGTCCTTTGCACAAACTTATCCTAATGTAAGATAGTTATCCCGGGGTGAGTGCTGATCTGTCCGCTCCCGTTACCAAGTACCAATAGCACCGTTCCCATCGTGAACAGGTTTTAGCACATACCGTATATTTATTTTTAAAGAGCAGTATGCCAATAACGAGAGTTCACTTATCCACAGGTTCGTAAGATGATGAGGGAACAGGGTAGCATTTCAAATAAAGTCAATAAAACATAGTATTGACTAGGAAGAAGTAAACGAAGAAGAATCGACAACTTACCAACTACAGTACGAGTACAGTATTATATATTAATTGTTATTATATAATTGTATTATTTATGGTTGTCGGAGTTTATGTTGATTCGTTCGGGAATGTCTCGAGAAGACAAATTAAATAGGCCTTCTAGAAGTATTCGATTCGTAGTCGCATTTTTAAATTGACCCCTGAATACCACCGCCGGTTATGGTAACCGTTAAACAAAGACATATGCGTACCCTAGGTTCCCTAGTCACTTTAAAATGCTTTCCCATGACGCCACACCATCATGTCCTGATAGTACATGACAGCGCACCCACCTCCTGCCACATTCTTTTTTAAGGCAGGTAAAAGCCAAATTTCAAATTAGGGCTATATCCAATTCTGTAACCTTTTTCAGGTAGATAAATCCTTCAGATCCCCCCAAGATAAGAATAATCTCGATACTGCACAGAAAATACGCCTTGCAGAGCAAATTCTGGGATTCTTTCCCTGTGCATGGGCACCATGTCATCGTGACCGTGTACTTTCTCGGATATTTAGCCACTCAGAAGTCAATGGTACTCACCCGAGGTCACTACCGGGCAGGGAATGATGCAGCATCGCTGTCGTGGTGGACCAATTACCTCCAGATCGGCGTCTTTACTCCATAAGTAGAGAACATGAGAGTTTGGATTTTGATGTCACACGGTCGATGACTGGCCTTGGCAGGATTTTCCGGGAACTCTGCCGCTCAGGGGCCAATGAACCAAACTCCCCTAAACACCTATACCGCTTCCCAGTACCAGTTATAAAATCCTAGAGGTAGCCCCACGTTGTCTCGCATCTAGCCGAGTACACCGGCCAGATAGGTTGTGTACTTCGTAAAGCTAAGAACATTGTGAATAAGGGGAATTGTGGGATGAGATTGAAGTGCTGCTGGTATTTTCATGAGTTTGGTGATATAAAATTGTACATGGGCTATTTTAGAGGGTATCACCGACTTGTTTACAGTGCGACACAACAACCACAAACCGACAAGGAGGTTATGCATATGTCTCACAGATCGCAGGGCGGGTATGGATAATTTAGGAATAAAGCGATGCAATAAGCACATTGTGGCTTAGCTGTTAGCAAGCTTTAGGCTTTAGCCCCTCATGATGGAGAACGATACATCCAAGCATCAAGAAGCCTTGCAACTTGCAAGGGTACAGATGCTCAGGACTCAGGAGTCGAGGGAAGGATGATGTTTCTAACACGCCTAAATATGGGGTAGAGTGCGACAGGATAACTTGCCTCTGAATTTATTTCCTTGAGTCATGCTTGCATTTAAGAGTACAGTACTGAAGAGTGTAGCGCTCGCAAATCCAAACCCCAGCTCGCAAGCATTCTTTTGTGACACAGAGTAAACGCGACGGTCAGACATTTTTTGGACATTCTAGAAACCCAGTCTCGCTTCTACCGACAGGGAGGTGGATATAGCGTGGGACACCGTTAATTGAACGAGGTTATGGAGCATGAATGTAAATTGGCCCGCCCATGGGCCATGACCAGAATCCGACGAATTAATTGACATGAGAGGGTCCTTGGTGGACCCTACCAAATTTCCAGTTTACCAAGATGAAGGGAGGTCGGAAGGTTACTGATTGCGTACCGGCCGGTACTGGGGGCTCAGGTCTTGAGGTTTTGGAATGAAGGCATGTGCACAATGTGGCACTCTACAATAAATCCCATTTTTTCAAGGAAGCTCTTAGCGACATCAACATCCGATCTTCATGATAAGACGAGGGGTGACTTTCTCTATTGCAGTACAGACTCATAGCACTGCAATACTTAACGAGTGATGTGCTGTATAACCTGTAATCAACTTGGTAGAGTATAACAGAACAACACTTAGAATGCCGCCCTCATATATATCATAAATCCTACCTAATGTCAGTAGGTACAGTAGATAATCTATTGGTTAAAGGACAAGGTATATGATGTTATTATAATGGGTATGTATGGTATTATTCTCGTATCTTATGAAATAGAATCCCACCATCTGAAGATAGATTTTCATACCATACCCTACACAGACACACTATTGATTCCTGACAGAGAAGAGAATGGTACATAGAGTACGGAATACGTACTTCGCACATTATTTGGGTACCAATCCAAATTTGAAGCAGGACGATAAATACGATAAATAGAAGAAAAATCCAACTTTGGGGTCCATAAATAAGCGTTTTATGTTTTATACAGGTAAAGTGCTGACCACCCATACTGTTTTAAGCTTTAAGAAACTTGCAGTAAAGTTGTAACCCAGGTAAGATTCCCTGTCAATACATATCTACCTTAGAATACTACCAACGTTAGTCAGGCCAGGACCCCTAGACATAAAGAATATAAACTCCCATTTTACTAGGTTCAAGGGGGAAATCACATCAAAAAAATCTAATTATCCGTTAAAAAATCTAATATAAACTAAAAGAAGAATTAAAAGAAGAAACGTAAAAAAAGAAAAGGAAAAATTTAAGAGAAGAGAAAAAAAAAAAAAGGTATAAAATCTCCACTCATTCACCTACCCAACTTAAAAGTTACTGTATAAAGAAGTGAATTAGTACGGAATCCGGATATCCATTCTTTTTGCCGAATAGAAGACCCAAAAGAAGGATATTACCGATGTCTAGGTATACAGTAGAGAAAAGAGCTAAAAGCCTTGATAAATATAGGTAGTAAGAGAAGAAAGAGAGAATTTGATACTTCTAATACTCTCTCTATACATATACACATGTATTAAAATCATATGAATTATTAGTATTTATAAGAATATTATTATGACATCCATAATTAAATAGATAAAATAAAATAAAATAGAGGA